>OX451215.1:127590418-127802257 GCA_949628195.1 Phasia obesa | reverse complement strand
TCAGAAATTACACAAAACAAATCATCTACATATTTGGTTATTATACTTGGTTTTATACTTAATTTTTCAACACAAGAATCTAGCAATTTCTCCATAACTATATCCGCTACAATTGGTGAAGCAGGAGATCCCATTGGAAGTCCTTTCTGTTGTTTATAAATTTTCTGATTATATTGGAAATATCTATTATCCTCTATACAAAATTTGAGAATACGTAAAAATAAGGATTTCTCTATTTTTGTAAACTTTTCTATAATATCCCATTTTTCTTCTATTGTATGAATTGCTAAGTCAACAGGTATACTTGGAAATAATGATACTACATCTAATGAAATTAATTTTTCATCATCTTTTATATGTAGATTTCTTATCTTATTTTTAAATTCAAGCGAGTCTTTAATATTGTATTTTGAATGTAATCTTTTTTAATATGTTCGTAATATATTTACATAACTCATAGGATGGGGAATTAACAAAGGAACAAATAGGTCGTAAAGATCCTACTAACAAATTGCAGAAGACCAATAATGATATAGTAGAAGAACTTTTTAAACGTAATATTATTACAGCTATTGAGAAGAATAAACTTAAAACAAATATAGCTACTGCACCTAGGTTATATGGATTGCCAAAAATTCACAAAGAGAAATTTCCTTTACGACCTATTTGTTCCTTTGTTAATTCCCCATCCTATGAGTTATGTAAATATATTACGAACATATTAAAAAAGATTACATTCAAAATACAATATTAAAGCCTCGCTTGAATTTAAAAATAAGATAAGAAATCTACATATAAAAGATGATGAAAAATTAATTTCATTAGATGTAGTATCATTATTTCCAAGTATACCTGTTGACTTAGCAATTCATACAATAGAAGAAAAATGGGATATTATAGAAAAGTTTACAAAAATAGAGAAATCCTTATTTTTACGTATTCTCAAATTTTGTATAGAGGATAATAGATATTTCCAATATAATCAGAAAATTTATAAACAACAGAAAGGACTTCCAATGGGATCTCCTGCTTCACCAATTGTAGCGGATATAGTTATGGAGAAATTGCTAGATTCTTGTGTTGAAAAATTAAGTATAAAACCAAGTATATTAACCAAATATGTAGATGATTTGTTTTGTGTAATTTCTGAACCAGCTGTTAACAATATGCTGCAAACATTTAATGAATTTGATAATTGCATTAAATTTACAATAGAGAAGGAATGCGATTCAAAACTTCCTTATTTAGATACCTTAATAATTAGAAAGAACAACAAATTGATTATGGATTGGTATCAAAAACCCACAGCTTCGGGTAGAATTATTAATTATTATTCTAAACAAAATAAACGAATAATTATAAATACAGCAAAAAATTTCATAGAAAGAGTGTTAACCATTAGTGACAGAGAATTCCACAGAAAGAATATAGATGAAATTAAAAAGATATTAAGCGAGAACAATTTCCCAATTCAGCTAATTAATAGATTAATAAGGCAATACAAAAGTAATAGAAAACCAAATACAATAAATGAGAGAGAACCAAAGATATATAAATCCATAACTTATGTACCGGTTTTATCTGAACGATTGGAAAAATCAAAAATATTTGATACAGTTAAATACAAGATGGCATATAGAACGTATAATACATTAAATAGATTATTTAGCAAGCCAAAAGATAAAATAGAAAAATTAGATATGTCAAATTTAGTGTATAAAATACCTTGTAAGGGAAATGACAAAGAGGACTGTAATAAAGTATATGTAGGTACAACGAAGAATAAACTGAAAACGAGAATAGCTGGACATACATCAGACCAGAGATACAGGGATAACATCAGTTTACAAAAAACAGCATTGTCTTCCCACTGTTCAAAAAGTAATCACTATCCCAACTTTGAAAATGTATCAATTCTAAATTTGGAAAATAATTATAAACGTCGTTATATGTTAGAAATGTTACAAATAATTAAAGTTCCGATTGAAAAAAGAATAAATTTTAAAGCAGACACAGAAAATGTTGCACAGAATTATAGACATTTAGTACATAAAAAATAATAGTATAATATAATTTTTAATTCTTTGTAACTTTTCCGGTGTAATTTATGTACATATATGTACAAATGTGTAATTATTTTGGTTTTTCTAAAAACTGTTTAAACATTTTTAATATAAGAAATTTTATGTAAATATGAATAGGTTTAAAAATGTTTTTATCATTCGTAGTAAGATTTTATTTGTTTTTAAAAATTTTGTTTTTGAATGTTTTTGAAATGTTAATTTTTTAAATTTGATTGACAAAAAGTTTTTTCAATCATTTTAATTTTTTCATTCAATTAAATATTATATAACAATTTTTTAATTCCTGACGATGCTACCCAATGGTGTAGCGAAATATCGATTATAAAAATAAAATTAATTACAATATTTTTATAAAAAAGACCTAGAGCGTAAAAACTTAATTATAAAATATAGTATTTTATTTACTGGCGCCCGAGCAACCGGTACAAAAATAGTGTACTAAAAGAACCCTAAAATAAAAAATAATAATTAAGCCTGTAAGTGTCCGTCCGCAGGCGACCGTCCGTATAAAGTGTCATAAGTGAATCCTTAGTAGAAGTACGAAAAGGACAAAATTCGCGTGATCGGGACGGTATAGTTTAATAAGTTTACAATTTAAAATAAGAAAATAGACACAACAAATAAAAAGAACAGTGAACAAATAAAAAAATATAATAACTAAAAAATAATATTATAAAAGGAAAAACTATATTAATTAAAAGGTAATAAAGACATAATAAAGAACACTAACCAAAAGAATTTTTAACAACAAATGAAACAGAATTAAATAAAGGTAATAAAGACTTTCAACAACAGCTTTGTCCTTGCCATTGAAAGCTGCACCGTAGAAGACGACCATTCGAATATCTGGCCGACATCGATAGCTGCAACAAGATCAACAGAATAACATCAGTCAGTCAACACAATGTGTCCAATTCACCTTATACTGTAAGTCATTATATTTCAGAGTATTTTTAAGTTATTTCATAAGTGACAAAAACTACCCTTATATAAATAAAAAAAAAGAGAAGAGAAAATAAAATAAACAAAATAATAAGAAAGGAAGAAATCTTTTATTTACTGTGAATATCAAAAGTACCAATTTTTACAAATCATAAAATAGAATTTTTTTTTTTATCTCACACAAATTGTTCCCAAAATTTGCGAAAAATCATGTCTAACCCCAATAACCTAGTAAGACCTCCCGTTCTTAACGCTCCAAATCCTATCCCAAATCCAGCAGCGCAACTCAACGAAGAAGTAGAAAACAGAATAGCCGCTATTTGCGCGCAACAATGCAGAAATATAGTTCAATCTCTGATGAACCCAAATAATGACCTTAACCACGGGATAGACCAAAACATTGAAGACAGATATAGAAATGACTTGAGTGAATTAGATAAAATACCCGATATAGTAAGAAGTCTTAGAGATTTCTCGGGTAACCCCATGGAATTTAACTCATGGAAAAAAAGCGTGGATAGAGTGTTGCAAATTTACGATTCAAGCAGAGGCACACCTAAATACTATGGTATTTTAAGTGTCATCCGAAACAAAATAACAGGCAACGCTGATATTGCCTTAGAATCTTACAATACTCCATTAAATTGGAGTTGCATTGTAAAATGCCTATCTATGCATTACGCAGACAAACGAGATATAGGGACGCTTGAATATCAGATGACTTCTTTAATTCAAGGAAGAAATACCATCCAAACATTTTATCAAGAAGTTTACACACATTTGTCCCTTATACTAAATAAAATTGGTTGCATGGAAATGGGCCAAGAGTCCTTGCGACTTTTAACGCAAACCTATAGAGACAAAGCCCTAGATACTTTTATTAGAGGCCTAAATGGAGATCTACCAAGACTCCTTGGCATCCGTGAACCTGCGGATCTTCCGCAAGCGTTACATCTTTGCTTAAAGCTAGAAAATCAAAACTACAGAACAGAATACGCAAATAAACATCAAAACCATAGACAACGTCAACCACCACCCCTTCCAATACGCAATGCAAATACAATTCATAGACAACCCTTTTATCCAGAATTGACATTTCAAAATTTTAACCAATACAATAGACCAATGAATAATATGCAACAAAATGCATCCCAAAATCGTCAAACCATCCCCAACATTAACTTTCGACAAAATCCCCAACCGCGTTTTCAATCGCACCAACCTTTTCAACCAAATTTTAAACCACAAGGACCAGTTGCACCGAAACCTCAAAGGCCTCAACCTATGGAAGTTGACGAATCAATTCAAACAAGAAACGTAAATTATCAAAACAGACCACGTCCTTTTAATCAACCCCAATTTAATAACAAAAGACCTCCATCCCTAAGCTACGTTCCACCACCACATAAACAACAACGCAATTTTCATATAGAAAGTAGACAAGACCTTTCCACTGTACCGAATTACCAGGACGAACAAGCTGGAAATTATAATGAAACTGAATACGAGCAATTAATCCAAAACCAAGGAATTGACGAGTACGCCGAATCCTATGATCAAGATCAACAAGATGAAATAACCACTCAAAATTTCACAGATATCCATTTTTTAGGTTAACAAACTCTTCGCTCCCGTATTTTGAGTGCAAAGCGAAGAGTGGTAAAATTCTAAAAATTCTTATAGACACTGGATCTAACAAAAACTACATTCAACCATGCCTCGTTAGCAATCCTATCAAAAACGAAAACACCTTTTTTGCAAATTCAGTTTCTGGAGACATTAAAATTACGCACCACACATTCGCAACTTTATTCAATTTACCCGACCACCATATAAAATTCTTCATCCTACCTTCTTTGAAATCGTTTCATGGCATCCTTGGTCATGTTAGTTTAAAAGAACTAAATGCAACTATCCATATTAAAAAAGAATATTTGTTAATAAACAATACAACTAGAATAAAAATTCATCAACACACTTCCCAATCAGTTAATAAAATGGAATTCAGAACAAATCATATGAACGAAACTCAAAAATTTCAGTTAGATCAAACTATAAACGAGCATCCCAACCTATTCACGGATCCCAACAAGAAACTTACATTCACTTCTCGAGTCCAAGGAGAAATCCGAACACATTCAGATTCACCAATTTATTCTAAATCATACCCCTATCCCATGGCATTGAAAAGTGAGGTAGAAAAACAGATTAATGAACTCTTAAATGTCGGAATTATCAGACCCTCCAGATCTCCGTATAATGCACCCGTTTGGATCGTTCCGAAAAAAATAGATGCATCTGGGGAAAAAAAATATAGAATGGTCATCGATTACAGGAAACTGAATGCAGTAACTGTGGCCGATAGGTATCCCATTCCAGAAATTAACGAAGTTCTAGCAAATCTAGGTAAAAACAAGTACTTTACGGTTATTGACTTAAAGAGTGGTTTCCACCAGATTCCTTTAAAGGAATGTGACGTAGAGAAAACCGCCTTTTCAGTTAATAACGGGAAATTTGAGTTTGTACGACTCCCATTCGGATTAAAAAATGCTCCCTCAATATTCCAACGTACTCTGGACGATGTCTTGAGAGACCACATAGGGAAAATCTGCTACGTCTACATAGACGATATTATCATCTTTTCAAAAACTGAGAAAGAACACTTCGAAAACCTCAGAAAAATATTCAAAACACTAGAATCGGCAAATTTCAAAATTCAACTAGACAAGTGTGAATTTCTCAAAACAGAAGTTGAATTCCTGGGATTTATCGTAGGAGCCGCAGGAATTAAAGCCAACCAAAATAAAATAGAAGCAATAGCCAAAATACCATCACCGAAAACCCTAAAAGACCTGAGAAGTTTTCTAGGCATGTCAGGTTATTACCGTCGCTTCATCAAGGATTATGCGAAGCTTGCCAAGCCCCTGACATCCCTTTTAAGAGGGGAGGAAGGACGCATTTCGAAAAACGCGTCCAAAAATTTAAAAATTACTTTAGATCAAAATGCTTTGGACGCATTCCAGAAATTAAAAAATTCACTCATCTCCGGCGATGTCATGTTATCTCACCCTGATTTTGAAAAAGGCTTCGATCTGACAACAGATGCCTCTGATTACGCAATAGGCGCAGTACTTTCGCAAAACAGAAAGCCCATTACATTTCTTTCAAGAACGCTCAGCAAAACCGAAGAAAATTACGCTACCAACGAAAAAGAAATGCTAGCGATAATATGGGCCCTCAATTCGTTGAGAAATTACCTGTACGGTTCTGGGAAAGTAAACATTTATACGGACCACCAACCTTTAACGTATGCCCTCAGTAGCAAGAACACAAACAGCAAGATGAAAAGATGGAAGCCCATCTTAGAAGAATATAACTACGAACTCAAATATCAGCCAGGCAGAACAAACGTAGTTGCAGATTCACTATCTAGACCACCACAGATAAATTCGATGACAGCGACACAACATAGCGATGAAAGTTCCTCAGATAATATGATCCCCGCAATAGAATGTCCAATTAACGTCTTTAAGAACCAACTCCACCTCTTAGTTAGTAACGAAGACAACTACAAATTCGAAATTCCATTCCCAACTTACCATAGGCACATTATCAAAAAACCTTTTTACACTAAAGACACCTTAATATCAATTTTTAAAAAATATCTTAACCCCAGCGTAATCAACGGTTTATTTACCACCGAAGCAATTATGGGGGTAATTCAAGAATTCTATCCCGAACACTTTAAAAACTTCAAAGTAAGATTCACTCAGTCACAAGTAAAAGATATTGTAAGTGAAACAGAGCAAGAAGAAATATTGATTAATGAACACCGAAGAGCTCATAGAAATGCCAACGAAAACAAAAATCAGGTAATACAAAAGTACTACTTCCCCAAAATGATGGAAAAATCCAAAAGGATAGCAAAAAATTGTCAAACCTGTAAAGAACAAAAATATGATCGTCGACCCAACAAACCGCAATTTCAGCCTACACCAATTCCAAAAAATCCTGGAGAGATTATTCACATAGACATCTATTCAACTGAAGGAAACCTAGTACTCACAGCAATAGATAAATTTTCCAAATACGCCTTAGGAAAAATTCTGAAATCAAAGGCAGTTGAAGACATTAAAGAACCATTGAAAGAAATAATTTTAGCATTTGGCATCCCCAAGTTTATAGTCTTAGATAATGAAAAATCACTAAATTCCGTAACGATAATCTTCCTTCTTAAAGACCAATTCGGCATACAAACCTACACTACACCCCCTTACGCTAGTACCGTCAACGGCCAAGTAGAGAGACTTCACTCTACTCTTTCCGAGATGATGAGATGTCTTAAGTCAGACAAACTTCACAATTCATTCCATGACTTACTCACCAAAACATTATACGAATACAACAAATCAATCCATTCTACCACTGGTAAAAGACCGATTGACATATATTTTAATAAAAACTTTAATAGTGACCCAGGAAAAACAATTTTGGAAAAACAAGAAATAATAAATCGCTTGACTGAAAAACAAAAACAAGACCTGGACTACCATAACAAAAATAGACAAGCACCCAAAACTTATTTACCAGGAGAGAACATTTTCGTTAAGATCAACAAAAGATTGGGTTCAAAATTAACCCCAAAATATAAAAAAGAAATAGTCAAAGAAGACCGAAATACAACTGTATTAACAATGTCAGGCAGAATTGTTTATAAAAGTAACATTAAAAGATAATAACCTATTTTTTCCAGATTATTCTTATCCTACGCACTGACGGAAATCCAAATCATGGATTACACGTCCTCCTACGTTGTCACCATAAATAAAGGTACAGCAAAAATTCAACAGGGAACCTTTACTATTATTCATCCAATAGATCTGGAACAATACGCAAAATCTATAACCAACACCCATACCTTTATCCAACAACACATCCCAAATAACCATAACCTATACCCTATCCTCAATCATGAACTCACCCAAACTAACAACATCCTAGAAAATCTAACACCCCTAACAAGAAATAAAAGAGCCATAAACGCTTTGGGAACAATTTGGAAATACGTCGCAGGGTCTCCGGATCATGACGACTTTGAAATATTAACTAATAACGTTTACGAATTAAATAAAAATAACAATAAACAATTTTATGTAAATGAAGCTTTCAATAAAAGAATAAACAACTTAACCGAAATTATTAATAGAATGTCAAATTTTGTAAGAAAGAATGTTTACTTAGAAAATGAAATAGTTATTAATTTACAAAATAGAATAAGATTAGTTAAGGAAGAATTAATAAATATTGAAAATGGAATAGAATGGGCAAAAATTGGAATTGTAAATCCATTAATACTAAATAAAAAAGAAATCGAAGTAGCTATGAAAAAAATCGAAGAAGAACACATTCCTTTTGTAAACCCAGAAGAGGCACTTCAATTTGCCAAAGTGTCAGTTTTGTATAACAAAAATAATTATAATAAAATATTTTACATGGTTAAAGTACCATTGACAAAAAGAGAAATGTATGAAAATGTAATTTTAAGACCAGTAAAAAAGAAAACGTATGTAATCAAACTTGAATTCCTAGAAATTTAAAAAAATAAAAATACAATCTATGCTATCAAAGAAAAATGTGAAAAATATAACGATATTATGATTTGTAAAGAAAATCAAATAATTGACATAACAAATAATACCTGTATTCCTAATATTATTAATAATAGAAACTCTTCATGTGTAATGAGCAATAATCATCACATTTCACCAATTGAAGAAATTGAGTCTGGCGTGATCTTACTAAATGGTTACAACGGATCCATTTACATAGATGAAACACATCGACCCTTATCTGGAACCTTTCTCATTAAATTTCACAACAGCACCATAAAAGCTAACAATAGAACTTTCAGTAATATAGAGGCTTCTCCTCTAAAAATGATACCCGCATTACTACAGCCAACTCCTTTCGAAATTGACTATATCAATCTCTTATCGCTCGAAGCTCTAAACGAACTTCAAATTAACAACACTGAGACAATCTCAACTATCCAAAGAAACCTAGAAATCGGAGGTTGGTCAATATCCACGATACTTTGCTTAATAATCATATTAATTGCGTGTCTGAGTTTTTTCTTTAAACGTACCGAAAAGGTAGTAATTTGGGAACCCCAAACTAGTACTCGGTTTACAAACTATTTGCGACCCTTAAAACCCAATAGAGCTTAAAGCTCCAGTCAAACCTCCTAGATTGAACAATATCCCATTTTTCTGAATGATTCGGGACAATCAAATTAAGAAGGGAGGAGTTAATAATTAACATATTTATTTTTAATAAAAGTTAATTTGCTGACACATTTCCGCTAGTTGCAATTAATAATTATTTTACTTACTTTAGTAAAGTTCAATCTCCTCTGTCGCAATCCATTTGCTGACACATTTTAATTATTTTACTTACTTTAATAAAGTTCAATCTCCTCTGTCGCAATCCATTTGCTGACACATTTCCATTTTAATTCACGAATTTTTTTGTTACAACATTTATTTAAAAGTGCTGACGACCTATTTGCACTGAATGCAATTGGAACAGCTAACGTTGCATTCCAGGTGATGATTGTTGTTCGACAATTCTTAAGTTTATAAAGTTTAATATTAAGTTTTAATAAGTGAGAATATTAATTAGTCTAGAATAAGAAGTCCGAATAAGAAGACATAGTCTTCCGGCAAATTAAATAATTAAGAATACTAAAAGGATAAAGAAGACATAGTCTTCTCCTCTAAAATAAATAAATAAATAAATACAAATTTTCTTTTAAAAAATAAAATAATATAGTATTTTATTTACTTATATAAATGTAAATAATTTTGACTTATACATCGAGGGTACAATTAGAAAGTTTACATATGAAAAAATATTACGGCAGCATAGCAATAGCAATATTTTGTTTAGTGCGCAATTAAGAATGCTTAAACAAGAAAAGATTTTGAAATACCAAGTAGTTAAAATGATAAATAATAATGAAGCATGGAATCAATATAAAACAGTAAGAAACATGTATAAATGTAAAATAGTTTCTGAAAAAATAAATATATTAATAATAAAATAAACAATGCTAGAGATCAAAAACTGATGTGGAACGAAATAAAAAGTTTAGCACTAAAACAGAGCCAACTGTGATACACACTGTGATCTTTGACCAACTAAAATATAAAGATAATTACCAAATTGCTACTCATTTCAACAACTTTATTAAAAATATCATTAAGATAATTAGAGATAGTATAAAAGATGTGCAATATATAAACCAAATACCTATGATAAATTCTAGATTTTAATTCCGTGCAATAAATAAACAAGATCTTAAAATGATATGTAAAGATATTAATAACAAACCTGACATTAACAAAATAACAACAAGTATCGTTCTAAATAATTGGAACATAACGGGTAGTTCATTACATTATATAATAAATAAGTCTCTAGAAACAGGTATTTTTCCAAAAAACTGGAAAGAATCAATGGTGACTCCGATTGAAAAAGTTTATAAAACCAAATGCGAAATAGTTCTTTATGCGGATGACACACTGATATTTAACGAAGCCGAAAATGGAGAACAATGCCAAAGTAATCTTATGTGTGATTTAGAAAGAATTAATAAATAGATAAAAATGAATAAGTTAAAACTAAATGAAAACAAGACTAAATTAATGGAAATAAATATGAACAGTAATCTAGCAATAAAAATTAATAATACAGAAATAGAAAAAGTGAAAAATATAAAGTATTTAGGTTTTATTATAGACAAAGACTTAAAATTTAAAGATCACATTGATTTTATGTGCACAAAAAGTGGTATAAAATTGGATTATTTAAACGGATAAGAAATAAGGTTTCGAAAATTACCGCGATTAATATTTATAATGTAATCATTAAACCTCATTTTGAGTTCGGCTCTACAATTTTATACTCATTCTGCATAAAACCACAAATAGAAAGACTTCAAGGCAATGCGCGGAATATTGAAATGCAACAAATATACATCTATACAATTTATGCTCAACAATTTAAAATGGCTTACTATTCAACAAAGACTAGAACTAAATACACTGAAGTTTATACAAAAAATCAAGATTGGAAACACACCTCAATATTTATGCGATCAACTTCAATAAGACAAATACAACCATATAATCTAAGAAATGTACAGGATATTAGATTGCAACGAGTATCAACTACAGCAATGCAGAGATCTCTTTTTTACAAGGGCCTTAGTTTATTCAACATGCTGCCAAACAATGCTAAAAATGAAAGAAATCTTAATATTTTTAATCGAATATGTGTTCAATTTTTAAAAAATAATAGTAATTCACAGAGCTTTTAACAAATAAGTATTTAGCAAAATTAATTAATTTTATTATAAATAGAATAATTAAAAGTATTTGTAATACTACTTATTAATGAATAAAAAATATAAAAAAAATTTAAAATTTTTCCTTCCCTCAAATTTGCCCGTTTTTACCATAATATTTCGAAATTTTCAGATATAAGCAGCAAATATTAAAATTATGTTGTAATATTTAACTTTATATATATATATGAATGATGCAATTTCCTATCAAACAAAAATAGATTAACCTCAATATTATTTTTATTTTCAAAACTATGTATGTGCTCTTAAATATGAGTGTTCCAAATGCTACGAAAGATACAAGTTTGTACGCGCGATTTAAGTTTATATTTTGGGTGTTAATTAAAAAAAACACATTTATGTTGTTTGGTGGTTGAATTGAATTTTATTATTAATTTTAATTACAAAAGAAACTTAACTTATACTTAATTTATTGCTTACGACTATTTTTATAATATTTGTATTTAATTACTTAGCTATTTAATATTTAAAATATAAATTGATTAATATACATTAAAGTTAATAAAATGTTGTTGACTTATTATTTAAGTTAGTTAATTTTAAATAAAGTAGTAATTATGATTAATATGCATTATTTTATATATAAGTCATTTTGTTTATTTCGTAGAAAGTTAATAAAAGGTTATTAACTTCAGTAAAAGCGATCAGCGAAAATGAAATACATTGATCTCATTTCCGTTCTAGTTTCTAGTTTGTTGCGTTTGGGTGCATACCTGGGTATGTAACTCCACTGACATAATATATACATCTGACATAACCTATAATATATAATTTTTCCGCCACACAGTTTTGTATTGCCAACCACAGCTGATGCAAATGTGCAAACGTAGTGCACATACACATGTTATGTTTGAAAGGGTTTACACGACGTGTATAGAATTTACCCATGGAAAAGTGACAAGTCATATGAGAAATACACGCCGTGTAAAAGCACTTTAACTAATGAGAAAGGTTTCACATTGATAAATGTTGTAGTTTATTGGTAAGGGTATCATTTGGATTAGTTCATAAGTTTTATTTTCTACAATAGGTATTTTTATATTAAATATAATGTTTGTATCGTTATAATATGCTTGCAAATTTAAGAGTTCATACAATTGGTCATTTGATGATATATTAATAGATTGATTCTTTGTATAGTTATTAATTATTTCGATTTCTTGGATACTTAAAATTCCTTAGAAATAATATTTAGTCTAGCTAATGTTATTGTTTCTGAAATATCCATTATGTGGTTTTGTAATAAATCTAAATTATAGTTGATTTGGTTAATATATTGCATTTCTTGGATTGCATCTTCTTCTATTATTAATGTATTAATGTATCGTTGGATACTATCCTGTTGTATGTTAATGTGTTTCGTTAGATTATTTTATCTATCTACCATTTGTGTGTTTATAAAATGAGTACTGAGACCTCTTTTAGTTATATGTGGTAGTAAATTGTGTATTTTGTTTAGTAGTTCAGTGGCTTTCAATTTTGTAGTGAAAATGGCGTTGGTATATGATGATTGGTTAAAAGTGTCCAGCGTATTGATTATGCTTGCGATAGAGTTAAAATATTGGTTGGTGTCAATGATATGAATTATGCTATTATGGCCCTTAATGATTCTAGCTTCACCCAATTTTAATTGTAGGAGTCCGTTGTTATTTTCTAGGTCATTGATTTCTGTGAGTTCGCAGGTTACTGGTGTAAGATCTGGAATTATTCGTTTAAATTTTTTTCTAAGTTTAATTCTGGCATTATGGATTTCTCTATTTTCTGTTGTTGTGAGAGTAATGTTGTTATTTCTTTGTTTTTGCCTGTGTTTTTATTTTCTGGTTCCTTCCTATTCTTGTTTAGTTTTGTGGTTATAATTTCTTTGAGTAGATCAACTTTTTGTTTTATAAGAGGGTATAAGGTGTCTTGAAATTCTCTGAGTTTTTCTAAGTACTCATTGTTGAATTGAACTGTTTGTTCAAATTTCTAGGTTTTGCCAAAAAAATAATTCGTATGGAGTCAATTTTGTACTAGATTGCTCGAAGCGGCTAAGAGACCTACTAGAATCTCAAAGGGTAGCATCTCTGAAAAATTACCTGGAAGATCTGGACCCAACCCCACAATCAGATTATTCATTATGGCGTGCATGTCGAAACCTCAAGAGACCAGTCGTACGTAAGCCTCCATTGCGAACTTCTTGTGGAGGCTGGGCAAGAAATGATACCGAAAAAGGTAATGTGTTTGTTGATCATTTAAAAAACGTGTGTACTCCACTTGTCTCGACTGATATAGCTGAGCTCCCACCTATCGATGTTAGTCCAGCAGTTACCCTAAGGTTCGAGCTTCGAGATATTGAGAAGGCAATAACTGATTTAAACACTAAGAAAGCTCCTGGCATTGATAAAATCAGTAACAAGATGTTATTTGAATTGCCCCGTATAGCCCAAAAAATCATTCTTTATGTTTTTAATGCCATTTTACGTCTCGAGTACTTTCCTACAAAGTGGAAAATTTCTTTGTTTGCTATGATACCTAAGCCTGGAAAAGACAACACTAATACAGACCTATAAGCCTATTATCAAATATATCAAAGCTGTTTGAAAAAATATTAATAATTAAGTTGAACCCAATTCTGAGCGCCAAAGGATTTATACCGAACCATCAATTTGGCTTCAGAAAACAACATAGTACGATCCAACAAACACACAGATTAGTAAATGTAATTAAAAAGACATTTGAAGAAAAAAATACTATTCTGCACTTTTTATCGATGTTTCTCAAGCATTTGACAAGGTATGGCACGAAGGCCTTATATACAAGTTAAAGCTGAATTTGACCAAAAACTTCTATAAGCTCATAAAAAATTATTTAACTGATCGAAAGTTCATACTAAAAGAAGGAGATTTCTTAAGCTCGCCTCAGCTTATTAAAGCCAGAGTTCCACAGGGTAGTATTTTGGGTCCCATTTTATACTTGCTGTACACATCCGATATGCCAATTAGCAATCAAGTGCACACATCAACATTTGCTGATGACACAGCTTTTTTAAGTATTAATGAAAGCGCGCAAGTAGCATCACAAGATGTACAAGATCACGTACTCAAATTGGAAAAATAGTTGAAGAAATGGAGAATTAAGGTGAATGAACAAAAATGCACTCATATAACTTTCACACTGCGTAGGGACTCATGCCCCCCTATTCGCATAAATAATCAAATGATACCCCAGCTTTCAGACGTCAAATACCTCGGCATATATCTTGACCGGCGCCTTACTTGGAAAAGCCACATAGAATCCAAGTTGACACAAATGAAGTTAAAAGCAGTCCAACTAAACTGGCTTATTGGCAGAAACTCTATCCTCAGCTTAGATTGCAAATTACTACTCTACAAGTCGATACTTAAACCAACTTGGTGCTATGGGATTCAATTATGGGGCACTGCTGAGGCTAGCAATGTTGAAAAAATTCAAAGGCGTCAAAATAAGATTCTTCGAATGATCACAGTTGCTCCCTGGTATATTAAAAACTCTAATATTCACAAAGATCTAAACGTGCCAACAGTTAAATCAGAAATAGCGAAACATGCGGTAACGTATTTGAAAAAGCTTGAAACTCATCCAAATCCACTGGCGCGTAACATTCTTAATGCTCCTGGTTACATTAGACTAAAAAGAACAGATACTGCTTTTCCTGGCCGTACAATAGAGGGATAACCCGTAAATAATTTCAGCATTCGTGGAACATGCATTTTTTTTTGTCTTGCACTGGCTGGACTTAAAAAGTATATTTTATTTTAGACTTAAGATATGAGTAATTATTGTTAGTTCAAACATATTGAAGATACAATAAATAAATATGAAATAAAAAAAAAATGTATTCTTTCTTAGAAGGAATAGAACGAACTTAAGCTTGACTACAAATTTCATTGTAAACAAGTATAAATATTTAAAATTATGATTTAAGGGGTGTCCCAATAGTTCACATAATTTGCTGAATATGGCCAAACTTTTGAAACGTTATAGACAGACAGTTGAAATTTACAAAGAATCTTTGTGGCCAAGTGTAAATTAAAGGCTGTCCCAATAGGTGATGTTATTTGATCTATGTTGCGCTATCTTTGAAACCGTTATATACAGGGGTTTGAGATTTAAATAAATTATGGTTTGTTATGTCAGTGTAAGTGTAAAAAAATAAAGGGTGTCCTCATACCTGACGTATTTGCAGTATATGACATTAATTCTAGAACCGTTATAGATAGACATTTGATATTTACACAGAACGTATATTATTATGTCCGCTATACCAACAAGTAAAAAGGTGGAAATTAAAGTGTTTACCTAAAGTTAATGATATTTGATATCATTAATATATATAGATATAGATATAGATACACATTTGAAATTTTAACAAAGCGAATATTACTAATTCCACAATAAAAAGTACAAAAAAACTTAAAGGGTGTCCTCATAGCTGACGTAATTTGACTTATATAGCCTAGTCTTTTCAACCGTTATGAATAGAGACTTGATGTTTATGTCCGCTATAAGTTCATGAAATTTTATTTTAAGCCATTTTAGGTAGACAACTGAAATTTACAAATAATGTGTATTACTATGGTCGCTATTACAGCTATTAAAATTAATTGGTGTCCCCACAAAAGACGGATGTGGGCGAAAATAGATTAACTTTAATAGGGAGATGCTTGAATTTTTCATAGTCTTTACTTCTTTTACTGCTAATTTTGATTAATTTTCTGTATCTTTTATTTGGTTTAAATACTAGTTCTTACAAATTACTTCTTACATTTTTAGTTTAGAACTAGTGCCTAACTATCTGTTTTGAAGTCGGTTTTTTTTTGCCAGAATTATTTAATAAAAGTTTAAGTTTTGGTAGCTTTAAATCTTTTATTTAATAGGTATAAGTAGTTTTTTAATTTAGCGATTAAGATATGTTTTATAAAACTAGTTATAAGTATATTAAATAATTTATTTATTTAATTATATTAGGTAGTTATTTAATTTAATTAAGTTATAGGTATTAAGTTTAACAATTAATTTTCTCAATTTATACTAATCAACTTTTCACATCTCTGTTTTACTTTTACTCCACTCAAGTTTACTCGTCACCATCTCTAAACAAACTCTATCAATCTCCCATAATATCTTCCAAATATTATTGTCAGCCTATTATGTGTACTCGTGTATGTGTTACTGAATTCTATGTTTGTGTTTCTCTGTGTGTTGTATATGTTTATAATAAGTAGTCCGTTTGTACAGTGGTTTGACTACCACATCCAACAATTGGCCTTCCTGACAATGGCTTCGTCCCGAAGCCGGATAACACGATTTCAAGTACTTTACAACAGTAACGCATTTTCTTGTACTCTCACTCTCACCAAACTTCTCCACTTCATATCGATTGTGGTTCAACTTTGCCAATACCTTAGATGGACCATTTTGGGTGCATTTTTTGCCCACCAAATCTCCTTTTTGGTTGAAGGTTCTCTTGTTTTCCTCTTGAATTCTTGCTATTTTTTCTTGTGTCTCATTTCATATTTTATCCCTTTCCTTTTGTAGCTCGGTTTCTGCAAATTCTTGTACTAGTTTCTCTAATTTCACGACTACTTCTCTACTGCCCGCACTTTTTGTTAGATAAAGCCAAACAAATTTTATAAAAGCGTCAACAATAAAGAAAATAAGGTTGTACATCTTGCTTGTAAATTCCTTTGTTCCTACTTTGCCTATGTTGTGTGTTATGAAGGGTCGATCCGATTTGTCGATCGGGTCGAGCATGCAAGAACAGGAGGTCTTATTATCTATTATAAAAAAAGTGGAAAGTGAGAAAAGTATTAGAAAAAGTCGATAATATGAAGTATTGGATAAATGCATGTAGCATGAAATATGAAAAAAAAACTATTTTATATTGGCAGAATTTATTGTCCATTTCGAGAAGTTTGTGGAAGAATTGTGCGAATATAACTGTGATATAATAATAACTGGATATTTCAATATAGACTGGTCCAAAAACTGTTTTTACAGAAAAAAAAAAAAGATGCAGAGGTTCTTTCATGATAATGGTCTTAAACAAATAGTAAGCGAATACACAAGAGTAACCGAAAACACAAGTACAATAATAGATTATGTTATAACTAACAAAGACAAAATAACGGTTAATAATAATATTTGCTGATAATGAAGCAATAGACATAAATATAGAATATGATGATATGAAACAAGAGCGTATAGAATGCAAGGAAGTAGAAAAATTTAAATATAATAAAATCTTATTTACTAGAGAACTATGTGCACGTCTACGAAAGAGACTATAAAGAGACTATATTTACATTTATATATAAATGTAAATAATTTTGACTTATACATCGAGGGTACAATTAGAAAGTTTACATATGAAAAAATATTACGGCAGCATAGCAATAGCAATATTTTGTTTAGTGCGCAATTAAGAATGCTTAAACAAGAAAAGATTTTGAAATACCAAGTAGTTAAAATGATAAATAATAATGAAGCATGGAATCAATATAAAACAGTAAGAAACATGTATAAATGTAAAATAGTTTCTGAAAAAATAAATATATTAATAATAAAATAAACAATGCTAGAGATCAAAAACTGATGTGGAACGAAATAAAAAGTTTAGCACTAAAACAGAGCCAACTGTGATACACACTGTGATCTTTGACCAACTAAAATATAAAGATAATTACCAAATTGCTACTCAGTTCAACAACTTTATTAAAAATATCATTAAGATAATTAGAGATAGTATAGAAGATGTGCAATATATAATCCAAATACCTGTGATAAATTCTAGATTTTAATTCCGTGCAATAAATAAACAAGATCTTAAAATGATATGTAAAGATATTAATAACAAACCTGACATTAACAAAATAACAACAAATATCGTTCTAAATAATTGGAACATAACGGGTAGTTCATTACATTATATAATAAATAAGTCTCTAGAAACAGGTATTTTTCCAAAAAACTGGAAAGAATCAATGGTGACTCCGATTGAAAAAGTTTATAAAACCAAATGCGAAATAGTTCTTTATGCGGATGACACACTGATATTTAACGAAGCCGAAAATGGAGAACAATGCCAAAGTAATCTTATGTGTGATTTAGAAAGAATTAATAAATAGATAAAAATGAATAAGTTAAAACTAAATGAAAACAAGACTAAATTAAGGGAAATAAATATGAACAGTAATCTAGCAATAAAAATTAATAATACAGAAATAGAAAAAGTGAAAAATATAAAGTATTTAGAATTCTTAAAACAATTTTTATTTACAATATTTCGCTACACCATTGGATAGCATCTTCAGGAAATAAAAATAATAAAAGTTTTAAAAATTTAAATGATTGATAAAAATAGAATTGAAATATAAAAAAGGTCAAAAACTACAATAACTATTTAATAAAGTATTTAGGTTTTATTATAGACAAAGACTTAAAATTTAAAGATCACATTGATTTTATGTGCACAAAAAATGGTATAAAATTGGATTATTTAAACGGATAAGAAATAAGGTTTCGAAAATTACCGCGATTAATATTTATAATGTAATCATTAAACCTCATTTTGAGTTCGGCTCTACAATTTTATACTCATTCTGCATAAAACCACAAATAGAAAGACTTCAAGGCAATGCGCGGATTATTGAAATGCAACAAATATACATCTATACAATTTATGCTCAACAATTTAAAATGGCTTACTATTCAACAAAGACTAGAACTAAATACACTGAAGTTTATACAAAAAATCAAGATTGGAAACACACCTCAATATTTATGCGATCAACTTCAATAAGACAAATACAACCATATAATCTAAGAAATGTACAGGATATTAGATTGCAACGAGTATCAACTACAGCAATGCAGAGATCTCTTTTTTACAAGGGCCTTAATTTATTCAACATGCTGCCAAACAATGCTAAAAATGAAAGAAATCTTAATATTTTTAATCGAATGTGTTCAATTTTTAAAAAATAATAATAATTCACAGAGCTTTTAACAAATAAGTATTTAGCAAAATTAATTAATTTTATTATAAATAGAATAATTAAAAGTATTTGTAATACTACTTATTAATGAATAAAAAATTTAAAATTTTTCCTTCCCTCAAATTTGCCCGTTTTACCATAATATTTCGAAATTTTCAGATATAAGCAGCAAATATTAAAATTATGTTGTAATATTTAACTCCTATCAAACAAAAATAGATTAACCTCAATATCATTTTTACGTTCAAAACTATGTATGTGTTCTTAAATATGAGTGTTCCAAATGTTACGAAAGATACAAGTTTGTACGCGCGATTTAAGTTTATATTTTGGGTATTAATTAAAAAAAACACATTTATGTTGTTTGGTGGTTGAATTAAATCTGATTTTATTATTAATTTTAACTACAAAAGAAACTTAACTCATACTTAATTTATTGCTTACGACTATTTTTATAATATTTGTATTTAATTACTTAACTATTTAATATTTAAAATATAAATTGATTAATATACATTAAAGTTAATAAAATGTTGTTGACTTATTATTTAAGTCAGTTAATTTTAAGTAAAGTAGTAATTATGATTAATATGCATTATTTTATATATAAGTCATTTTGTTTATTTCGTAGAAAGTTAATAAAAGGTTATTAACTTCAGTAAAAGCGATCAGCGAAAATGAAATACATTGAACTCATTTCCGTTCTAGTTTAGATTTGTTGCGTTTGGGTGCATACCTGGGTATGTAACTCCTCTGACATAATATGTACATCTGACATAACCTATAATATATAATTTTTCCGCCACACAGTTTTGTATTGATGCAAATGTGCAATCGTAGTGCACATACACATGTTATGTTTGAAAGGGTATAGAATTTACCCATGGAAAAGTGACAAGATATGAGAAATACACGCCGTATAAAAGCACTTTAACTAATGAGAAAGGTTTCACATTGATAAATGTTGTAGTTTATTGGTAAGGGTATCATTTGGATTAGTTCATAAGTTTTATTTTCTACAATAGGTATTTTTATATTAAATATAATGTTTGTATCGTTATAATATGCTTGCAAATTTAAGAGTTCATACAATTGGTCATTTGATGATATATTAATAGATTGATTCTTTATATAGTTATTAATTATTTCGATTTCTTGGATACTTAAAATTCCTTAGAAATAATATTTAGTCTAGCTAATGTTATTGTTTCTGAAATATCCATTATGTGGTTTTGTAATAAATCTAAATTATAGTTGATTTGGTTAATATATTGCATTTCTTGGATTACATCTTCTTCTATTATTAATGTATCGTTGGATACTATCCTGTTGTATGTTAATGTGTTTCGTTAGATTATTTTATTTCTATCTACCATTTGTGTGTTTATAAAATGAGTAATGAGACCTCTTTTAGTTATATGTGGTAGTAAATTGTGTATTTTGTTTAGTAGTTCAGTGGCTTTCAATTTTGTAGTGAAAATGGCGTTGGTATATGATGATTGGTTAAAAGTGTCCAGCGTATTGATTATGCTTGCGATAGAGTTATAATATTGGTTGGTGTCAATGATATGAATTATGCTATTATGGCCCTTAATGATTCTAGCTTCACCCAATTTTAATTGTAGGAGTCCGTTGTTATTTTCTAGGTCATTGATTTCTGTGAGTTCGCAGGTTACTGGTGTGAGTCTGGAATTATTCGTTTAAATTTTTTTCTAAGTTTAATTCTGGCATTATGGATTTTTCTATTTTCTGTTGTTGTGAGAGTAATGTTGTTATTTCTTTGTTTTTGCCTGTGTTTTTATTTTCTGGTTCCTTCCTATTCTTGTTTAGTTTTGTGGTTATAATTTCTTTGAGTTGATCAACTTTTTGTTTGATAAGAGGGTATAAGGTGTCTTGAAATTCTCTGAGTTTTTCTAAGTACTCATTGTTGAATTGAACTGTTTGTTCAAATTTGTAGGTTTTGCCAAAAAAATAATTCGTATGGAGTCAATTTTGTTCTAGATTGCTTGAAGCGGCTAAGAGACCTACTAGAATCTCAAAGGGTAGCATCTCTGAAAAATTACCTGGAAGATCTGGACCCAACCCCACAATCAGATTATTCATTATGGCGTGCATGTCGAAACCTCAAGAGACCAGTCGTACGTAAGCCTCCATTGCGAACTTCTTGTGGAGGCTGGGCAAGAAATGATACCGAAAAAGGTAATGTGTTTGTTGATCATTTAAAAAACATGTGTACTTGTCTCGACTGATATGCTGAGCTCCCACCTATCGATGTTAGTCCGGCAGTTACCCTAAGGTTCGAGCTTCGAGATATTGAGAAGGCAATAACTGACTTAAACACTAAGAAAGCTCCTGGCATTGATAAAATCAGTAACAAGATGTTATTTGAATTGCCCCGTATAGCCCAAAAAATCATTCTTTATGTTTTTAATGCCATTTTACGTCTCGAGTACTTTCCTACAAAGTGGAAAATTTCTTTGTTTGCTATGATACCTAAGCCTGGAAAAGACAACACTAAGGTTGAATCATACAGACCTATAAGCCTATTATCAAATATATCAAAGCTGTTTGAAAAAATATTAATAATTAAGTTGAACCCAATTCTGAGCGCCAAAGGATTTATACCGAACCATCAATTTGGCTTCAGAAAACAACATAGTACGATCCAACAAACACACAGATTAGTAAATGTAATTAAAAAGACATTTGAAGAAAAAATACTATTCTGCACTTTTTATCGATGTTTCTCAAGCATTTGACAAGGTATGGCACGAAGGCCTTATATACAAGTTAAAGCTGAATTTGACCAAAAACTTCTATAAGCTCATAAAAAATTATTTAACTGATCGAAAGTTCATACTAAAAGAAGGAGATTTCTTAAGCTCGCCTCAGCTTATTAAAGCCAGAGTTCCACAGGGTAGTATTTTGGGTCCCATTTTATACTTGCTGTACACATCCGATATGCCAATTAGCAATCAAGTGCACACATCAACATTTGCTGATGACACAGCTTTTTTAAGTATTAATGAAAGCGCGCAAGTAGCATCACAAGATGTACAAGATCACGTACTCAAATTGGAAAAATAGTTGAAGAAATGGAGAATTAAGGTGAATGAACAAAAATGCACTCATATAACTTTCACACAGCGTAGGGACTCATGCCCCCCTATTCGCATAAATAATCAAATGATACCCCAGCTTTCAGACGTCAAATACCTCGGCATACATCTTGACCGGCGCCTTACTTGGAAAAGCCACATAGAATCCAAGTTGACACAAATGAAGTTAAAAGCTAAACTGGCTTATTGGCAGAAACTCTATCCTCAGCTTAGATTGCAAATTACTACTCTACAAGTCGATACTTAAACCAATTTGGTGCTATGGGATTCAATTATGGGGCACTTTTGAGGCTAGCAATGTTGAAAAAATTCAAAGGCGTCAAAATAAGATTCTTCGAATGATCACAGTTGCTCCATGGTATATTAAAAACTCTAATATTCACAAAGATCTAAACGTGCCAACAGTTAAATCAGAAATAGCGAAACATGCGGTAACGTATTTGAAAAAGCTTGAAACTCATCCAAATCCACTGGCGCGTAACATTCTTAATGCTCCTGGTTACATTAGACTAAAAAGAACAGATACTGCTTTTCCTGGCCGTACAATAGAGGGATGACCCGTAAATAATTTCAGCATTCGTGGAACATTAATTTTTTTTTGTCTTGCACTGGCTGGACTTAAAAAGTATATTTTATTTTAGACTTAAGATATGAGTAATTATTGTTAGTTCAAACATATTGAAGATACAATAAATAAATATGAAATAAAAAAAATGTATTCTTTCTTAGAAGGAATAGAACGAACTTAAGCTTGACTACAAATTTCATTGTAAACAAGTATAAATATTTAAAATTATGATTTAAGGGGTGTCCCAATAGTTCACATAATTTGCTGAATATGGCCAAACTTTTGAAACGTTATAGACAGACAGTTGAAATTTACAAAGAATCTTTGTTATTTGATCTATGTTGCGCTATCTTTGAAACCGTTATATACAGGGGTTTGAGATTTAAATAAATTATGGTTTGTTATGTCAGTGTAAGTGTAAAACAATAAAGGGTGTCCTCATACCTGACGTATTTGCAGTATATGACATTAATTCTAGAACCGTTATAGATAGACATTTGATATTTACACAGAACGTATATTATTATGTCCGCTATACCAACAAGTATAAAGGTGGAAATTAAAGTGTTTACCTAAAGTTAATGATATTTGATCTATATGACCTTAACCTTTGAACGCTTATTGATACAGATTTGAAATTTTAACAAAGCGAATATTACTAATTCCACAATAAAAAGTACAAAAAAACTTAAAGGGTGTCCTCATAGCTGACGTAATTTGACTTATATAGCCTAGTCTTTTCAACCGTTATGAATAGAGACTTGATGTTTATGTCCGCTATAAGTTCATGAAATTTTATTTTAAGCCATTTTAGGTAGACAACTGAAATTTACAAATAATGTGTATTACTATGGTCGCTATTACAGCTATTAAAATTAATTGGTGTCCCCACAAAACACGGATGTGGGCGAAAATAGATTAACTTTAATAGGGAGATGCTTGAATTTTTCATAGTCTTTACTTCTTTTACTGCTAATTTTGATGCATTTTCTGTATCTTTTATTTGGTTTAAATACTAGTTCTTACAAATTACTTCTTACATTTTTAGTTTAGAACTAGTGCCTAACTATCTGTTTTGAAGTCGGTTTTTTTTTTGCCAGAATTATTTAATAAAAGTTTAAGTTTTGGTAGCTTTAAATCTTTTATTTAATAGGTTTTTGTTTTATAAGTAGTTTTTTAATTTAGCGATTAAGATATGTTTTATAAAACTAGTTATAAGTATATTAAATAATTTATTTATTTAATTATATTAGGTAGTTATTTAATTTAATTAAGTTATAGGTATTAAGTTTATTAAGTATATTTAACTGTTTAACACTAATTATTTTATAGTTTAAATATATTTAAGTTTAACAATTAATTTTCTCAATTTATACTAATCAACTTTTCACATCTCTGTTTTACTTTTACTCCACTCAAGTTTACTCGTCACCATCTCTAAACAAACTCTATCAATCTCCCATAATATCTTCCAAATATTATTGTCAGCCTATTATGTGTACTCGTGTATGTGTTACTGAATTCTATGTTTGTGTTTCTCTGTGTGTTGTATATGTTTATAATAAGTAGTCCGTTTGTACAGTGGTTTGACTACCACAGCCAACAATTGGCCTTCCTGACAATGGCTTCGTCCCGAAGCCGGATAACACGATTTCAAGTACTCTACAACAGTAACGCATTTTCTTGTACTCTCACTCTCACCAAACTTCTCCACTTCATATCGATTGTGGTTCAACTTTGCCAATACCTTAGATGGACCATTTTGGGTGCATTTTTTGTCCACCAAATCTCTTTTTTGGTTGAAGGTTCTCTTGTTTTCCTCTTGAATTCTTGCTATTTTTTCTTGTGTCTCATTTCATATTTTATCCCTTTCCTTTTGTAGCTCGGTTTCTGCAAATTCTTGTACTAGTTTCTCTAATTTCACGACTACTTCTCTACTGCCCGGATTTTTTGTTAGATAAAGCCAAACAAATTTTATAAAAGCGTCAACAATAAAGAAAATAAGGTTGTACATCTTGCTTGTAAATTCCTTTGTTTCTACTTTGCCTATGTTGTGTGTTATGAAGGGTCGATCCGATTTGTCGATCGGGTCGAGCATGCAAGAACAGGAGGTCTTATTATCTATTATAAAAAAAGTGGAAAGTGAGAAAAGTATTAGAAAAAGTCGATAATATGAAGTATTGGATAAATGCATGTAGCATGAAATATGAAAAAAAAACTATTTTATATTGGCAGCGGTATATAGATCACCTAGCTTTAGTGAAGCCGAATTTATTGTCCATTTCGAGAAGTTTGTGGAAGAATTGTGCGAATATAACTGTGATATAATAATAACTGGATATTTCAATATAGACTGGTCCAAAAACTGTTTTTGCAAAAAAAAAAGATGCAGAGGTTGTTTCATGATAATGGTCTTAAACAAATAGTAAGCGAATACACAAGAGTAACCGAAAACACAAGGACAATAATAGATTATGTTATAACTAACAAAGGCAAAATAACGGTTAATAATAATATTTGCTGATCATGAAGCAATAGACATAAATATAGAATATGATGATATGAAACAAGAGCGTATAGAATGCAAGGAAGTAGAAAAATTTAAATATAATAAAATCTTATTTACTAGAGAACTATGTGCACGTCTACGAAAGAGACTATAAAGAGACTATATTTACATTTATATATAAATGTAAATAATTTTGACTTATACATCGAGGGTACAATTAGAAAGTTTACATATGAAAAAATATTACGGCAGCATAGCAATAGCAATATTTTGTTTAGTGCGCAATTAAGAATGCTTAAACAAGAAAAGATTTTGAAATACCAAGTAGTTAAAATGATAAATAATAATGAAGCATGGAATCAATATAAAACAGTAAGAAACATGTATAAATGTAAAATAGTTTCTGAAAAAATAAATATATTAATAATAAAATAAACAATGCTAGAGATCAAAAACTGATGTGGAACGAAATAAAAAGTTTAGCACTAAAACATAGCCAACTGTGATACACACTGTGATCTTTGACCAACTAAAATATAAAGATAATTACCAAATTGCTACTCAGTTCAACAACTTTATTAAAAATATCATTAAGATAATTAGAGATAGTATAGAAGATGTGCAATATATAAACCAAATACCTGTGATAAATTCTAGATTTTAATTCCGTGCAATAAATAAACAAGATCTTAAAATGATGTGTAAAGATATTAATAACAAACCTGACATTAACAAAGTAACAACAAATATCGTTCTAAATAATTGGAACATAACGGGTAGTTCATTACATTATATAATAAATAAGTCTCTAGAAACAGGTATTTTTCCAAAAAACTGGAAAGAATCAATGGTGACTCCGATTGAAAAAGTTTATAAAACCAAATGCGAAATAGTTCTTTATGCGGATGACACACTGATATTTAACGAAGCCGAAAATGGAGAACAATGCCAAAGTAATCTTATGTGTGATTTAGACAGAATTAATAAATAGATAAAAATGAATAATTTAAAACTAAATGAAAACAAGACTAAATTAATGGAAATAAATATGAACAGTAATCTAGCAATAAAAATTAATAATACAGAAATAGAAAAAGTAAAAAATATAAAGTATTTAGAATTCTATTTTTAATCAAGCACAAGGTCTTTTTTATATAAAAATCTTTAAACAATTTTTATTTACAATATTTCGCTACACCATTGGGTAGCATCTTCAAGAAATAAAAATAATAAAAGTTTTAAAAATTTAAATGATTGATAAAAATAGAATTGAAATATAAAAAAGGTCAAAAACTACAATAACTATTTAATAAAGTATTTAGGTTTTATTATAGACAAAGACTTAAAATTTAAAGATCACATTGATTTTATGTGCACAAAAAATGGTATAAAATTGGATTATTTAAACGGATAAGAAATAAGGTTTCGAAAATTACCGCGATTAATATTTATAATGTAATCATTAAACCTCATTTTGAGTTGGTTCTACAATTTTATACTCATTCTGCATAAAACCACAAATAGAAAGACTTCAAGGCAATGCGCGGAATATTGAAATGCAACAAATATACATCTATACAATTTATGCTCAACAATTTAAAATGGCTTACTATTCAACAAAGACTAGAACTAAATACACTGAAGTTTATACAAAAAATCAAGATTGGAAACACACCTCAATATTTATGCGATCAACTTCAATAAGACAAATACAACCATATAATCTAAGAAATGTACAGGATATTAGATTGCAACGAGTATCAACTACAGCAATGCAGAGATCTCTTTTTTACAAGGGCCTTAATTTATTCAACATGCTGCCAAACAATGCTAAAAATGAAAGAAATCTTAATATTTTTAATCGAATATGTGTTCAATTTTTAAAAAATAATAATAATTCACAGAGCTTTTAACAAATAAGTATTTAGCAAAATTAATTAATTTTATTATAAATAGAATAATTAAAAGTAGTTGTAATACTACTAATTAATGAATAAAAAATATAAAAAAAATTTTAAATTTTTCCTTCCCTCAAATTTGCCCGTTTTTACCATAATATTTCGAAATTTTCAGATATAAGCAGCAAATATTAAAATTATGTTGTAATATTTAACTTTATATGCAATATCTTATATGCAATATATTTAACTTTATATGCAATTATATATATGCAATTTCCTATCAAACAAAAATAGATTAACCTCAATATCATTTTTACGTTCAAAACTATGTATGTGTTCTTAAATATGAGTGTTCCAAATGTTACGAAAGATACAAGTTTGTACGCGCGATTTAAGTTTATATTTTGGGTGTTAATTAAAAAAAACACATTTATGTTGTTTGGTGGTTGAATTAAATCTGATTTTATTAATTTTAATTACAAAAGAAACTTAACTTATACTTAATTTATTGCTTACGACTATTTTTATAATATTTGTATTTAATTACTTAGCTATTTAATATTTAAAATATAAATTGATTAATATACATTAAAGTTAATAAAATGTTGTTGACTTATTATTTAAGTTAGTTAATTTTAAGTAAAGTAGTAATTATGATTAATATGCATTATTTTATATATAAGTCATTTTGTTTATTTCGTAGAAAGTTAATAAAAGGTTATTAACTTCAGTAAAAGCGATCAGCGAAAATGAAATACATTGAACTCATTTCCGTTCTAGTATAGATTTGTTGCGTTTGGGTGCATACCTGGGTATGTAACTCCTCTGACATAATATGTACATCTGACATAACCTATAATATATAATTTTTCCGCCACACAGTTTTGTATTGCCAACCACAGCTGATGCAAATGTTCAAACGTAGTGCACATACACATGTTATGTTTGAAAGGGTTTACACGACGTGTATAGAATTTACCCATGGAAAAGTGACAAGTCATATGAGAAATACACGCCGTGTAAAAGCACTTTAACTAATGAGAAAGGTTTCACATTGATAAATGTTGTAGTTTATTGGTAAGGGTATCATTTGGATTAGTTCATAAGTTTTATTTTCTACAATAGGTATTTTTATATTAAATATAATGTTTGTATCGTTATAATATGCTTGCAAATTTAAGAGTTCATACAATTGGTCATTTGATGATATATTAATAGATTGATTCTTTATATAGTTATTAATTATTTCGATTTCTTGGATACTTAAAATTCCTTAGAAATAATATTTAGTCTAGCTAATGTTATCGTTTCTGAAATATCCATTATGTGGTTTTGTAATAAATCTAAATTATAGTTGATTTGGTTAATATATTGCATTTCTTGGATTGCATCTTCTTCTATTATTAATGTATTAATGTATCGTTGGATACTATCCTGTTGTAAGTTAATGTGTTTCGTTAGATTATTTTATCTCTATCTACCATTTGTGTGTTTATAAAATGAGTAATGAGACCTCTTTTAGTTATATGTGGTAGTAAATTGTGTATTTTGTTTAGTAGTTCAGTGGCTTTCAATTTTGTAGTGAAAATGGCGTTGGTATATGATGATTGGTTAAAAGTGTCCAGCGTATTGATTATGCTTGCGATAGAGTTAAAATATTGGTTGGTGTCAATAATATGAATTATGCTATTATGGCCCTTAATGATTCTAGCTTCACCCAATTTTAATTGTAGGAGTCCGTTGTTATTTTCTGGGTCATTGATTTCTGTGAGTTCGCAGGTTACTGGTGTGAGTCTGGAATTATTCGTTTAAATTTTTTTCTAAGTTTAATTCTGGCATTATGGATTTTTCTATTTTCTGTTGTTGTGAGAGTAATGTTGTTATTTCTTTGTTCTTGTCTGTGTTTTTATTTTTTGGTTCCTTCCTATTCTTGTTTAGTTTTGTGGTTATAATTTCTTTGAGTTGATCAACTTTTTGTTTGATAAGAGGGTAAAAGGTGTCTTGAAATTCTCTGAGTTTTTCTAAGTACTCATTGTTGAATTGAACTGTTTGTTCAAATTTGAAGGTTTTGCCAAAAAAAATATTTCGTATGGAGTCAATTTTGTACTAGATTGCTCGAAGCGGCTAAGAGACCTACTAGAATCTCAAAGGGTAGCATCTCTGAAAAATTACCTGGAAGATCTGGACCCAACCCCACAATTAGATTATTCATTATGGCGTGCATGTCGAAACCTCAAGAGACCAGTCGTACGTAAGCCTCCATTGCGAACTTCTTGTGGAGGCTGGGCAAGAAATGATACCGAAAAAGGTAATGTGTTTGTTGATCATTTAAAAAACGTGTGTACTCCACTTGTCTCGACTGATATAGCTGAGCTCCCACCTATCGATGTTAGTCCGGCAGTTACCCTAAGGTTGGAGCTTCGAGATATTGAGAAGGCAATAACTGATTTAAACACTAAGAAAGCTCCTGGCATTGATAAAATCAGTAACAAGATGTTATTTGAATTGCCCCGTATAGCCCAAAAAATCATTCTTTATGTTTTTAATGCCATTTTACGTCTCGAGTACTTTCCTACAAAGTGGAAAATTTCTTTGTTTGCTATGATACCTAAGCCTGGAAAAGACAACACTAAGGTTGAATCATACAGACCTATAAGCCTATTATCAAATATATCAAAGCTGTTTGAAAAAATATTAATAATTAAGTTGAACCCAATTCTGAGCGCCAAAGGATGTATACCGAACCATCAATTTGGCTTCAGAAAACAACATAGTACGATCCAACAAACACACAGATTAGTAAATGTAATTAAAAAGACATTTGAAGAAAAAAATACTATTCTGCACTTTTTATCGATGTTTCTCAAGCATTTGACAAGGTATGGCACGAAGGCCTTATATACAAGTTAAAGCTGAATTTGACCAAAAACTTCTATAAGCTCATAAAAAATTATTTAACTGATCGAAAGTTCATACTAAAAGAAGGAGATTTCTTAAGCTCGCCTCAGCTTATTAAAGCCGGAGTTCCACAGGGTAGTATTTTGGGACCCATTTTATACTTGCTGTACACATCCGATATGCCAATTAGCAATCAAGTGCACACATCAACATTTGCTGATGACACAGCTTTTTTAAGTATTAATGAAAGCGCGCAAGTAGCATCACAAGATGTACAAGATCACGTACTCAAATTGGAAAAATAGTTGAAGAAATGGAGAATTAAGGTGAATGAACAAAAATGCACTCATATAACTTTCACACTGCGTAGGGACTCATGCCCCCCTATTCGCATAAATAATCAAATGATACCCCAGCTTTCAGACGTCAAATACCTCGGCATACATCTTGACCGGCGCCTTACTTGGAAAAGCCACATAGAATCCAAGTTGACACAAATGAAGTTAAAAGCAGTCCAACTAAACAGGCTTATTGGCAGAAACTCTATCCTCAGCTTAGATTGCAAATTACTACTCTACAAGTCGATACTTAAACCAATTTGGTGCTATGGGATTCAATTATGGGGCACTGCTGAGGCTAGCAATGTTGAAAAAATTCAAAGGCGTCAAAATAAGATTCTTCGAATGATCACAGTTGCTCCCTGGTATATTAAAAACTCTAATATTCACAAAGATCTAAACGTGCCAACAGTTAAATCAGAAATAGCGAAACATGCGGTAACGTATTTGAAAAAGCTTGAAACTCATCCAAATCCACTGGCGCGTAACATTCTTAATGCTCCTGGTTACATTAGACTAAAAAGAACAGATACTGCTGGCCGTACAATAGAGGGATGACCCGTAAATAATTTCAGCATTCGTGGAACATACATTTTTTTTGTCTTGCACTGGCTGGACTTAAAAAGTATATTTTATTTTAGACTTAAGATATGAGTAATTATTGTTAGTTCAAACATATTGAAGATACAATAAATAAATATGAAATAAAAAAAAAATGTATTCTTTCTTAGAAGGAATAGAACGAACTTAAGCTTGACTACAAATTTCATTGTAAACAAGTATAAATATTTAAAATTATGATTTAAGGGGTGTCCCAATAGTTCACATAATTTGCTGAATATGGCCAAACTTTTGAAACGTTATAGACAGACAGTTGAAATTTACAAAGAATCTTTGTGGCCAAGTGTAAATTAAAGGCTGTCCCAATAGGTGATGTTATTTGATCTATGTTGCGCTATCTTTGAAACCGTTATATACAGGGGTTTGAGATTTAAATAAATTATGGTTTGTTATGTCAGTGTAAGTGTAAAAAAATAAAGGGTGTCCTCATACCTGACGTATTTGCAGTATATGACATTAATTCTAGAACCGTTATAGATAGACATTTGATATTTACACAGAACGTATATTATTATGTCCGCTATACCAACAAGTATAAAGGTGGAAATTAAAGTGTTTACCTAAAGTTAATGATATTTGATCTATATGACCTTATCCTTTGAATGCTTATAGATACACATTTGAAATTTTAACAAAGCGAATATTACTAATTCCACAATAAAAAGTACAAAAAAACTTAAAGGGTGTCCTCATAGCTGACGTAATTTGACTTATATAGCCTAGTCTTTTCAACCGTTATGAATAGAGACTTGATGTTTATGTCCGCTATAAGGTCATGAAATTTTATTTTAAGCCATTTTAGGTAGACAACTGAAATTTACAAATAATGTGTATTACTATGGTCGCTATTACAGCTATTAAAATTAATTGGTGTCCCCACAAAAGACGGATGTGGGCGAAAATAGATTAACTTTAATAGAGAGATGCTTGAATTTTTCATAGTCTTTACTTCTTTTACTGCTAATTTTGATGCATTTTCTGTATCTTTTATTTGGTTTAAATACTAGTTCTTACAAATTACTTCTTACATTTTTAGTTTAGAACTAGTGCCTAACTATCTGTTTTGAAGTCGGTTTTTTTTGCCAGAATTATTTAATAAAAGTTTAAGTTTTGGTAGCTTTAAATCTTTTATTTAATAGGTTTTTGTTTTATAAGTAGTTTTTTAATTTAGCGATTAAGATATGTTTTATAAAACTAGTTATAAGTATATTAAATAATTTATTTATTTAATTATATTAGGTAGTTATTTAATTTAATTAAGTTATAGGTATTAAGTTTATTAAGTATATTTAACTGTTTAACACTAATTATTTTATAGTTTAAATATATTTAAGTTTAACAATTAATTTTCTCAATTTATACTAATCAACTTTTCACATCTCTGTTTTACTTTTACTCCACTCAAGTTTACTCGTCACCATCTCTAAACAAACTCTGAAATATCCATTATGTGGTTTTGTAATAAATCTAAATTATAGTTGATTTGGTTAATATATTGCATTTCTTGGATTGCATCTTCTTCTATTATTAATGTATTAATGTATCGTTGGATACTATCCTGTTGTATGTTAATGTGTTTCGTTAGATTATTTTATCTATCTACCATTTGTGTGTTTATAAAATGAGTAATGAGACCTCTTTTAGTTATATGTGGTAGTAAATTGTGTATTTTGTTTAGTAGTTCAGTGGCTTTCAATTTTGTAGTGAAAATGGCGTTGGTATATGATGATTGGTTAAAAGTGTCCAGCGTATTGATTATGCTTGCGATAGAGTTATAATATTGGTTGGTGTCAATGTTATGAATTATGCTATTATGGCCCTTAATGATTCTAGCTTCACCCAATTTTAATTGTAGGAGTCCGTTGTTATTTTCTAGGTCATTGATTTCTGTGAGTTCGCAGGTTACTGGTGTGAGTCTGGAATTATTCGTTTAAATTTTTTTCTAAGTTTAATACTGGCATTATGGATTTTTCTATTTTCTGTTGTTGTGAGAGTAATGTTGTTATTTCTTTGTTTTTGCCTGTGTTTTTATTTTCTGGTTCCTTCCTATTCTTGTTTAGTTTTGTGGTTATAATTTCTTTGAGTTGATCAACTTTTTGTTTGATAAGAGGGTATAAGGTGTCTTGAAATTCTCTGAGTTTTTCTAAGTACTCATTGTTGAATTGAACTGTTTGTTCAAATTTGTAGGTTTTGCCAAAAAAATAATTCGTATGGAGTCAATTTTGTACTAGATTGCTTGAAGCGGCTAAGAGACCTACTAGAATCTCAAAGGGTAGCATCTCTGAAAAATTACCTGGAAGATCTGGACCCAACCCCACAATCAGATTATTCATTATGGCGTGCATGTCGAAACCTCAAGAGACCAGTCGTACGTAAGCCTCCATTGCGAACTTCTTGTGGAGGCTGGGCAAGAAATGATACCGAAAAAGGTAATGTGTTTGTTGATCATTTAAAAAACATGTGTACTCCACTTGTCTCGACTGATATGCTGAGCTCCCACCTATCGATGTTAGTCCGGCAGTTACCCTAAGGTTCGAGCTTCGAGATATTGAGAAGGCAATAACTGATTTAAACACTAAGAAAGCTCCTGGCATTGATAAAATCAGTAACAAGATGTTATTTGAATTGCCCCGTATAGCCCAAAAAATCATTCTTTATGTTTTTAATGCCATTTTACGTCTCGAGTACTTTCCTACAAAATGGAAAATTTCTTTGTTTGCTATGATACCTAAGCCTGGAAAAGACAACACTAAGGTTGAATCATACAGACCTATAAGCCTATTATCAAATATATCAAAGCTGTTTGAAAAAATATTAATAATTAAGTTGAACCCAATTCTGAGCGCCAAAGGATGTATACCGAACCATCAATTTGGCTTCAGAAAACAACATAGTACGATCCAACAAACACACAGATTAGTAAATGTAATTAAAAAGACATTTGAAGAAAAAAATACTATTCTGCACTTTTTATCGATGTTTCTCAAGCATTTGACAAGGTATGGCACGAAGGCCTTATATACAAGTTAAAGCTGAATTTGACCAAAAACTTCTATAAGCTCATAAAAAATTATTTAACTGATCGAAAGTTCATACTAAAAGAAGGAGATTTCTTAAGCTCGCCTCAGCTTATTAAAGCCGGAGTTCCACAGGGTAGTATTTTGGGACTCATTTTATACTTGCTGTACACATCCGATATGCCAATTAGCAATCAAGTGCACACATCAACATTTGCTGATGACACAGCTTTTTTAAGTATTAATGAAAGCGCGCAAGTAGCATCACAAGATGTACAAGATCACGTACTCAAATTGGAAAAATAGTTGAAGAAATGGAGAATTAAGGTGAATGAACAAAAATGCACTCATATAACTTTCACACTGCGTAGGGACTCATGCCCCCCTATTCGCATAAATAATCAAATGATACCCCAGCTTTCAGACGTCAAATACCTCGGCATACATCTTGACCGGCGCCTTACTTGGAAAAGCCACATAGAATCCAAGTTGACACAAATGAAGTTAAAAGCAGTCCAACTAAACTGGCTTATTGGCAGAAACTCTATCCTCAGCTTAGATTGCAAATTACTACTCTACAAGTCGATACTTAAACCAATTTGGTGCGATGGGATTCAATTATGGGGCACTGCTGAGGCTAGCAATGTTGAAAAAATTCAAAGGCGTCAAAATAAGATTCTTCGAATGATCACAGTTGCTCCCTGGTATATTAAAAACTCTAATATTCACAAAGATCTAAACGTGCCAACAGTTAAATCAGAAATAGCGAAACATGCGGTAACGTATTTGAAAAAGCTTGAAACTCATCCAAATCCACTGGCGCGTAACATTCTTAATGCTCCTGGTTACATTAGACTAAAAAGAACAGATACTGCTTTTCCTGGCCGTACAATAGAGGGATGACCCGTAAATAATTTCAGCATTCGTGGAACATACATTTTTTTTTTGTCTTGCACTGGCTGGACTTAAAAAGTATATTTTATTTTAGACTTAAGATATGAGTAATTATTGTTAGTTCAAACATATTGAAGATACAATAAATAAATATGAAATAAAAAAAAATGTATTCTTTCTTAGAAGGAATAGAACGAACTTAAGCTTGACTACAAATTTCATTGTAAACAAGTATAAATATTTAAAATTATGATTTAAGGGGTGTCCCAATAGTTCACATAATTTGCTGAATAGGGCCAAACTTTTGAAACGTTATAGACAGACAGTTGAAATTTACAAAGAATCTTTGTGGCCAAGTGTAAATTAAAGGCTGTCCCAATAGGTGATGTTATTTGATCTATGTTGCGCTATCTTTGAAACCGTTATATACAGGGGTTTGAGATTTAAATAAATTATGGTTTGTTATGTCAGTGTAAGTGTAAAAAAATAAAGGGTGTCCTCATACCTGACGTATTTGCAGTATATGACATTAATTCTAGAACCGTTATAGATAGACATTTGATATTTGCACAGAACGTATATTATTATGTCCGCTATACCAACAAGTATAAAGGTGGAAATTAAAGTGTTTACCTAAAGTTAATGATATTTGATCTATATGACCTTAACCTTTGAACGCTTATTGATACACATTTGAAATTTTAACAAAGCGAATATTACTAATTCCACAATAAAAAGTACAAAAAAACTTAAAGGGTGTCCTCATAGCTGACGTAATTTAACTTATATAGCCTAGTCTTTTCAACCGTTATGAATAGAGACTTGATGTTTATGTCCGCTATAAGTTCATGAAATTTTATTTTAAGCCATTTTAGGTAGACAACTGAAATTTACAAATAATGTGTATTACTATGGTCGCTATTACAGCTATTAAAATTAATTGGTGTCCCCACAAAACACGGATGTGGGCGAAAATAGATTAACTTTAATAGGGAGATGCTTGAATTTTTCATAGTCTTTACTTCTTTTACTGCTAATTTTGATGCATTTTCTGTATCTTTTATTTGGTTTAAATACTAGTTCTTACAAATTACTTCTTACATTTTTAGTTTAGAACTAGTGCCTAACTATCTGTTTTGAAGTCGGTTTTTTTTTGCCAGAATTATTTAATAAAAGTTTAAGTTTTGGTAGCTTTAAATCTTTTATTTAATAGGTTTTTGTTTTATAAGTAGTTTTTTAATTTAGCGATTAAGATATGTTTTATAAAACTAGTTATAAGTATATTAAATAATTTATTTATTTAATTATATTAGGTAGTTATTTAATTTAATTAAGTTATAGGTATTAAGTTTATTAAGTATATTTAACTGTTTAACACTAATTATTTTATAGTTTAAATATATTTAAATTTAACAATTAATTTTCTCAATTTATACTAATCAACTTTTCACATCTCTGTTTTACTTTTACTCCACTCAAGTTTACTCGTCACCATCTCTAAACAAACTCTATCAATCTCCCATAATATCTTCCAAATATTATTGTCAGCCTATTATGTGTACTCGTGTATGTGTTACTTAATTCTATGTTTGTGTTTCTCTGTGTGTTGTATATGTTTATAATAAGTAGTCCGTTTGTACAGTGGTTTGACTACCACATCCAACAATTGGCCTTCCTGACAATGGCTTCGTCCCGAAGCCGGATAACACGATTTCAAGTACTCTACAACAGTAACGCATTTTCTTTTACTCTCACTCTCACCAAACTTCTCCACTTCATATCGATTGTGGTTCAACTTTGCCAATACCTTAGATGGACCATTTTGGGTGCATTTTTTGTCCACCAAATCTCCTTTTTGGTTGAAGGTTCTCTTGTTTTCCTCTTGAATTCTTGCTATTTTTTCTTGTGTCTCATTTCATATTTTATCCCTTTCCTTTTGTAGCTCGGTTTCTGCAAATTCTTGTACTAGTTTCTCTAATTTCACGACTACTTCTCTACTGCCCGCACTTTTTGTTAGATAAAGCCAAACAAATTTTATAAAAGCGTCAACAATAAAGAAAATAAGGTTGTACATCTTGCTTGTAAATTCCTTTGTTCCTACTTTGCCTATGTTGTGTGTTATGAAGGGTCGATCCGATTTGTCGATCGGGTCGAGCATGCAAGAACAGGAGGTCTTATTATCTATTATAAAAAAAGTGGAAAGTGAGAAAAGTATTAGAAAAAGTCGATAATATGAAGTATTGGATAAATGCATGTAGCATGAAATATGAAAAAAAAACTATTTTATATTGGCAGCGGTATATAGATCACCTAGCTTTAGTGAAGCCGAATTTATTGTCCATTTCGAGAAGTTTGTGGAAGAATTGTGCGAATATAACTGTGATATAATAATAACTGGATATTTCAATATAGACTGGTCCAAAAACTGTTTTTACAAAAAAAAAAGATGCAGAGGTTGTTTCATGATAATGGTCTTAAACAAATAGTAAGCGAATACACAAGAGTAACAGAAAACACAAGGACAATAATAGATTATGTTATAACTAACAAAGACAAAATAACGGTTAATAATAATATTTGCTGATCATGAAGCAATAGACATAAATATAGAATATGATGATATGAAACAAGAGCGTATAGAATGCAAGGAAGTAGAAAAATTTAAATATAATAAAATCTTATTTACTAGAGAACTATGTGCACGTCTACGAAAGAGACTATAAAGAGACTATATTTACATTTATATATAAATGTAAATAATTTTGACTTATACATCGAGGGTACAATTAGAAAGTTTACATATGAAAAAATATTACGGCAGCATAGCAATAGCAATATTTTGTTTAGTGCGCAATTAAGAATGCTTAAACAAGAAAAGATTTTGAAATACCAAGTAGTTAAAATGATAAATAATAATGAAGCATGGAATCAATATAAAACAGTAAGAAACATGTATAAATAAAAAATAGTTTCTGAAAAAATAAATATATTAATAATAAAATAAACAATGCTAGAGATCAAAAACTGATGTGGAACGAAATAAAAAGTTTAGCACTAAAACAGAGCCAACTGTGATACACACTGTGATCTTTGACCAACTAAAATATAAAGATAATTACCAAATTGCTACTCAGTTCAACAACTTTATTAAAAATATCATTAAGATAATTAGAGATAGTATAGAAGATGTGCAATATATAAACCAAATACCTGTGATAAATTCTAGATCTTAATTCCGTGCAATAAATAAACAAGATCTTAAAATGATATGTAAAGATATTAATAACAAACCTGACATTAACAAAGTAACAACAAATATCGTTCTAAATAATTGGAACATAACGGGTAGTTCATTACATTATATAATAAATAAGTCTCTAGAAACAGGTATTTTTCCAAAAAACTGGAAAGAATCAATGGTGACTCCGATTGAAAAAGTTTATAAAACCAAATGCGAAATAGTTCTTTATGCGGATGACACACTGATATTTAACGAAGCCGAAAATGGAGAACAATGCCAAAGTAATCTTATGTGTGATTTAGAAAGAATTAATAAATAGATAAAAATGAATAAGTTAAAACTAAATGAAAACAAGACTAAATTAATGGAAATAAATATGAACAGTAATCTAGCAATAAAAATTAATTATACAGAAATAGAAAAAAGTGAAAAATATAAAGTATTTAGGTTTTATTATAGACAAAGACTTAAAATTTAAAGATCACATTGATTTTATGTGCACAAAAAGTGGTATAAAATTGGATTATTTAAACGGATAAGAAATAAGGTTTCGAAAATTACCGCGATTAATATTTATAATATAATCATTAAACCTCATTTTGAGTTCGGCTCTACAATTTTATACTCATTCTGCATAAAACCACAAATAAAAAGACTTCAAGGCAATACGCGGAATATTGAAATGCAACAAATATACATCTATACAATTTATGCTCAACAATTTAAAATGGCTTACTATTCAACAAAGACTAGAACTAAATACACTGAAGTTTATACAAAAAATCAAGATTGGAAACACACCTCAATATTTATGCGATCAACTTCAATAAGACAAATACAACCATATAATCTAAGAAATGTACAGGATAATAGATTGCAACGAGTATCAACTACAGCAATGCAGAGATCTCTTTTTTACAAGGGCCTTAATTTATTCAACATGCTGCCAAACAATGCTAAAAATGAAAGAAATCTTAATATTTTTAATCGAATATCTGTTCAATTTTTAAAAAATAATAATAATTCACAGAGCTTTTAACAAATAAGTATTCAGCTAAATTAATTAATTTTATTATAAATAGAATAATTAAAAGTATTTGTAATACTACTTATTAATGAATAAAAAATATAAAAAAAATTTAAAATTTTTCCTTCCCTCAAATTTGCCCGTTTTTACCATAATATTTCGAAATTTTCAGATATAAGCAGCAAATATTAAAATTATGTTGTAATATTTAACTTTATATATATATATGAATGATGCAATTTCCTATCAAACAAAAATAGATTAACCTCAATATCATTTTTACGTTCAAAACTATGTATGTGTTCTTAAATATGAGTGTTCCAAATGTTACGAAAGATACAAGTTTGTACGCGCGATTCTTAATGCTCCTGGTTACATTAGACTAAAAAGAACAGATACTGCTTTTCCTGGCCGTACAATAGAGGGATGACCCGTAAATAATTTCAGCATTCGTGGAACATACATTTTTTTTGTCTTGCACTGGCTGGACTTAAAAAGTATATTTTATTTTAGACTTAAGATATGAGTAATTATTGTTAGTTCAAACTTATTGAAGATACAATAAATAAATATGAAATAAAAAAAAAATGTATTCTTTCTTAGAAGGAATAGAACGAACTTAAGCTTGACTACAAATTTCATTGTAAACAAGTATAAATATTTAAAATTATGATTTAAGGGGTGTCCCAATAGTTCACATAATTTGCTGAATATGGCCAAACTTTTGAAACGTTATAAACAGACAGTTGAAATTTACAAAGAATCTTTGTGGCCAAGTGTAAATTAAAGGCTGTCCCAATAGGTTATGTTATTTGATCTATGTTGCGCTATCTTTAAAACCGTTATACACAGGGGTTTGAGATTTAAATAAATTATGGTTTGTTATGTCAGTGTAAGTGTAAAAAAATAAAGGGTGTCCTCATACCTGACGTATTTGCAGTATATGACATTAATTCTAGAACCGTTATAGATAGACATTTGATATTTACACAGAACGTATATTATTATGTCCGCTATACCAACAAGTATAAAGGTGGAAATTAAAGTGTTTACCTAAAGTTAATGATATTTGATCTATATGACCTTATCCTTTGAACGCTTATAGATACACATTTGAAATTTTAACAAAGCGAATATTACTAATTCCACAATAAAAAGTACAAAAAATCATCATAGCTGACGTAATTTGACTTATATAGCCTAGTCTTTTCAACCGTTATGAATAGAGACTTGATGTTTATGTCCGCTATAAGTTCATGAAATTTTATTTTAAGCCATTTTAGGTAGACAACTGAAATTTACAAATGATGTGTATTACTATGGTCGCTATTACAGCTATTAAAATTAATTGGTGTCCCCACAAAAGACGGATGTGGGCGAAAATAGATTAACTTTAATAGGGAGATGCTTGAATTTTTCATAGTCTTTACTTCTTTTACTGCTAATTTTGATGCATTTTCTGTATCTTTTATTTGGTTTAAATACTAGTTCTTACAAATTACTTCTTACATTTTTAGTTTAGAACTAGTGCCTAACTATCTGTTTTGAAGTCGGTTTTTTTTTGCCAGAATTATTTAATAAAAGTTTAAGTTTTGGTAGCTTTAAATCTTTTATTTAATAGGTTTTTGTTTTATAAGTAGTTTTTTAATTTAGCGATTAAGATATGTTTTATAAAACTAGTTATAAGTATATTAAATAATTTATTTATTTAATTATATTAGGTAGTTATTTAATTTAATTAAGTTATAGGTATTAAGTTTATTAAGCATATTTAACTGTTTAACACTAATTATTTTATAGTTTAAATATATTTAAGTTTAACAATTAATTTTGTCAATTTATACTAATCAACTTTTCACATCTCTGTTTTACTTTTACTCCACTCAAGTTTACTCGTCACCATCTCTAAACAAACTCTGAAATATCCATTATGTGGTTTTGTAATAAATCTAAATTATAGTTGATTTGGTTAATATATTGCATTTCTTGGATTGCATCTTCTTCTATTATTAATGTATTAATGTATCGTTGGATACTATCCTGTTGTATGTTAATGTGTTTCGTTAGATTATTTTATCTATCTACCATTTGTGTGTTTATAAAATGAGTAATGAGACCTCTTTTAGTTATATGTGGTAGTAAATTGTGTATTTTGTTTAGTATTTCAGTGGCTTTCAATTTTGTAGTGAAAATGGCGTTGGTATATGATGATTGGTTAAAACTGTCCCGCGTATTGATTATGCTTGCGATAGAGTTAAAATATTGGTTGGTGTCAATGATATGAATTATGCTATTATGGCCGTTAATGATTCTAGCTTCACCCAATTTTAATTGTAGGAGTCCGTTGTTATTTTCTAGGTCATTGATTTCTGTGATTTCGCAGGTTACTGGTGTGAGTCTGGAATTATTCGTTTAAAATTTTTTTCTAAGTTTAATTCTGGCATTATGGATTTTTCTATTTTCTGTTGTTGTGAGAGTAATGTTGTTATTTCTTTGTTTTTGCCTGTGTTTTTATTTTCTGGTTCCTTCCTATTCTTGTTTAGTTTTGTGGTTATAATTTCTTTGAGTTGATCAACTTTTTGTTTGATAAGAGGGTATAAGGTGTCTTGAAATTCTCTGAGTTTTTCTAAGTACTCATTGTTGAATTGAACTGTTTGTTCAAATTTGTAGGTTTTGCCAAAAAAATAATTCGTATGGAGTCAATTTTGTACTAGATTGCTCGAAGCGGCTAAGAGACCTACTAGAATCTCAAAGGGTAGCATCTCTGAAAAATTACCTGGAAGATCTGGACCCAACCCCACAATCAGATTATTCATTATGGCGTGCATGTCGAAACCTCAAGAGACCAGTCGTACGTAAGCCTCCATTGCGAACTTCTTGTGGAGGCTGGGCAAGAAATGATACCGAAAAAGGTAATGTGTTTGTTGATCATTTAAAAAACATGTGTACTCCACTTGTCTCGACTGATATGCTGAGCTCCCACCTATCGATGTTAGTCCGGCAGTTACCCTAAGGTTCGAGCTTCGAGATATTGAGAAGGCAATAACTGATTTAAACACTAAGAAAGCTCCTGGCATTGATAAAATCAGTAACAAGATGTTATTTGAATTGCCCCGTATAGCCCAAAAAATCATTTTTTATGTTTTTAATGCCATTTTACGTCTCGAGTACTTTCCTACAAAGTGGAAAATTTCTTTGTTTACTATGATACCTAAGCCTGGAAAAGACAACACTAAGGTTGAATCATACAGACCTATAAGCCTATTATCAAATATATCAAAGCTGTTTGAAAAAATATTAATAATTAAGTTGAACCCAATTCTGAGCGCCAAAGGATGTATACCAAACCATCAATTTGGCTTCAGAAAACAACATAGTACGATCCAACAAACACACAGATTAGTAAATGTAATTAAAAAGACATTTGAAGAAAAAAAATACTATTCTGCACTTTTTATCGATGTTTCTCAAGCATTTGACAAGGTATGGCACGAAGGCCTTATATACAAGTTAAAGCTGAATTTGACCAAAAACTTCTATAAGCTCATAAAAAATTATTTAACTGATCGAAAGTTCATACTAAAAGAAGGAGATTTCTTAAGCTCGCCTCAGCTTATTAAAGCCGGAGTTCCACAGGGTAGTATTTTGGGACCCATTTTATACTTGCTGTACACATCCGATATGCCAATTAGCAATCAAGTGCACACATCAACATTTGCTGATGACACAGCTTTTTTAAGTATTAATGAAAGCGCGCAAGTAGCATCACAAGATGTACAAGATCACGTACTCAAATTGGAAAAATAGTTGAAGAAATGGAGAATTAAGGTGAATGAACAAAAATGCACTCATATAACTTTCACACTGCGTAGGGACTCATGCCCCCTATTCGCATAAATAATCAAATGATATCCCAGCTTTCAGACGTCAAATACCTCGGCATACATCTTGACCGGCGCCTTACTTGGAAAAGCCACATAGAATCCAAGTTGACACAAATGAAGTTAAAAGCAGTCCAACTAAACTGGCTTATTGGCAGAAACTCTATCCTCAGCTTAGATTGCAAATTACTACTCTACAAGTCGATACTTAAACCAATTTGGTGCTATGGGATTCAATTATGGGGCACTGCTGAGGCTAGCAATGTTGAAAAAATTCAAAGGCGTCAAAATAAGATTCTTCGAATGATCACAGTTGCTCCCTGGTATATTAAAAACTCTAATATTCACTAAGATCTAAACGTGCCAACAGTTAAATCAGAAATAGCGAAACATGCGGTAACGTATTTGAAAAAGCTTGAAACTCATCCAAATCCACTGGCGCGTAACATTCTTAATGCTCCTGGTTACATTAGACTAAAAAGAACAGATACTGCTTTTCCTGGCCGTACAATAGAGGGATGACCCGTAAATAATTTCAGCATTCGTGGAACATACATTTTTTTTGTCTTGCACTGGCTGGACTTAAAAAGTATATTTTATTTTAGACTTAAGATATGAGTAATTATTGTTAGTTCAAACATATTGAAGATACAATAAATAAATATGAAATAAAAAAAAATGTATTCTTTCTTAGAAGGAATAGAACGAACTTAAGCTTGACTACAAATTTCATTGTAAACAAGTATAAATATTTAAAATTATGATTTAAGGGGTGTCCCAATAGTTCACATAATTTGCTGAATATGGCCAAACTTTTGAAACGTTATAGACAGACAGTTGAAATTTACAAAGAATCTTTGTGGCCAAGTGTAAATTAAAGGCTGTCCCAATAGGTGATGTTATTTGATCTATGTTGCGCTATCTTTGAAACCGTTATATACAGGGGTTTGAGATTTAAATAAATTATGGTTTGTTATGTCAGTGTAAGTGTAAAAAAATAAAGGGTGTCCTCATACCTGACGTATTTGCAGTATATGACATTAATTCTAGAACCGTTATAGATAGACATTTGATATTTACACAGAACGTATATTATTATGTCCGCTATACCAACAAGTATAAAGGTGGAAATTAAAGTGTTTACCTAAAGTTAATGATATTTGATCTATATGACCTTAACCTTTGAACGCTTATTGATACACATTTGAAATTTTAACAAAGCGAATATTACTAATTCCACAATAAAAAGTACAAAAAAACTTAAAGGGTGTCCTCATAGCTAATTTGACTTATATAGCCTAGTCTTTTCAACCGTTATGAATAGAGACTTGATGTTTATGTCCGCTATAAGTTCATGAAATTTTATTTTAAGCCATTTTAGGTAGACAACTGAAATTTACAAATAATGTGTATTACTATGGTCGCTATTACAGCTATTAAAATTAATTGGTGTCCCCACAAAAGACGGATGTGGGCGAAAATAGATTAACTTTAATAGGGAGATGCTTGAATTTTTCATAGTCTTTACTTTTTTACTGCTAATTTTGATGCATTTTTTGTATCTTTTATTTGGTTTAAATACTAGTTCTTACAAATTACTTCTTACATTTTTAGTTTAGAACTAGTGCCTAACTATCTGTTTTGAAGTCGGTTTTTTTGCCAGAATTATTTAATAAAAGTTTAAGTTTTGGTAGCTTTAAATCTTTTATTTAATAGGTTTTTGTTTTATAAGTAGTTTTTTAATTTAGCGATTAAGATATGTTTTATAAAACTAGTTATAAGTATATTAAATAATTTATTTATTTAATTATATTAGGTAGTTATTTAATTTAATTAAGTTATAGGTATTAAGTTTATTAAGTATATTTAACTGTTTAACACTAATTATTTTATAGTTTAAATATATTTAAGTTTAACAATTAATTTTCTCAATTTATACTAATCAACTTTTCACATCTCTGTTTTACTTTTACTCCACTCAAGTTTACTCGTCACCATCTCTAAACAAACTCTATCAATCTCCCATAATATCTTCCAAATATTATTGTCAGCCTATTATGTGTACTCGTGTATGTGTTACTGAATTCTATGTTTGTGTTTCTCTGTGTGTTGTATATGTTTATAATAAGTAGTCCGTTTGTACAGTGGTTTGACTACCACATCCAACAATTGGCCTTCCTGACAATGGCCCGAAGCCGGATAACACGATTTCAAGTACTCTACAACAGTAACGCATTTTCTTGTACTCTCACTCTCACCAAACTTCTCCACTTCATATCGATTGTGGTTCAACTTTGCCAATACCTTAGATGGACCATTTTGGGTGCATTTTTTGTCCACCAAATCTCCTTTTTGGTTGAAGGTTCTCTTGTTTTCCTCTTGAATTCTTGCTATTTTTTCTTGTGTCTCATTTCATATTTTATCCCTTTCCTTTTGTAGCTCGGTTTCTGCAAATTCTTGTACTAGTTTCTCTAATTCCACGACTACTTCTCTACTGCCCGCACTTTTTGTTAGATAAAGCCAAACAAATTTTATAAAAGCGTCAACAATAAAGAAAATAAGGTTGTACATCTTGCTTGTAAATTCCTTTGTTCCTACTTTGCCTATGTTGTGTGTTATGAAGGGTCGATCCGATTTGTCGATCGGGTCGAGCATGCAAGAACAGGAGGTCTTATTATCTATTATAAAAAAAGTGGAAAGTGAGAAAAGTATTAGAAAAAGTCGATAATATGAAGTATTGGATAAATGCATGTAGCATGAAATATGAAAAAAAAACTATTTTATATTGGCAGCGGTATATAGATCACTTAGCTTTAGTGAAGCCGAATTTATTGTCCATTTCGAGAAGTTTGTGGAAGAATTGTGCGAATATAACTGTGATATAATAATAACTGGATATTTCAATATAGACTGGTCCAAAAACTGTTTTTACAAAAAAAAAAGATGCAGAGGTTGTTTTATGATAATGGTCTTAAACAAATAGTAAGCGAGTACACAAGAGTAACCGAAAACACAAGGACAATAATAGATTATGTTATAACTAACAAAGACAAAATAACGGTTAATAATAATATTTGCTGATCATGAAGCAATAGACATAAATATAGAATATGATGATATGAAACAAGAGCGTATAGAATGCAAGGAAGTAGAAAAATTTAAATATAATAAAATCTTATTTACTAGAGAACTATGTGCACGTCTACGAAAGAGACTATAAAGAGACTATATTTACATTTATATATAAATGTAAATAATTTTGACTTATACATCGAGGGTACAATTAGAAAGTTTACATATGAAAAAATATTACGGCAGCATAGCAATAGCAATATTTTGTTTAGTGCGCAATTAAGAATGCTTAAACAAGAAAAGATTTTGAAATACCAAGTAGTTAAAATGATAAATAATAATGAAGCATGGAATCAATATAAAACAGTAAGAAACATGTATAAATGTAAAATAGTTTCTGAAAAAATAAATATATTAATAATAAAATAAACAATGCTAGAGATCAAAAACTGATGTGGAACGAAATAAAAAGTTTAGCACTAAAACAGAGCCAACTGTGATACACACTGTGATGTTTAACCAACTAAAATACAAAGATAATTACCAAATTGCTACTCAGTTCAACAACTTTATTAAAAATATCATTAAGATAATTAGAGATAGTATAGAAGATGTGCAATATATAAACCAAATACCTGTGATAAATTCTAGATTTTAATTCCGTGCAATAAATAAACAAGATCTTAAAATGATATGTAAAGATATTAATAACAAACCTGACATTAACAAAGTAACAACAAATATCGTTCTAAATAATTGGAACATAACGGGTAGTTCATTACATTATATAATAAATAAGTCTCTAGAAACAGGTATTTTTCCAAAAAACTGGAAAGAATCAATGGTGACTCCGATTGAAAAAGTTTATAAAACCAAATGCGAAATAGTTCTTTATGCGGATGACACACTGATATTTAACGAAGCCGAAAATGGAGAACAATGCCAAAGTAATCTTATGTGTGATTTAGAAAGAATTAATAAATAGATAAAAATGAATAAGTTAAAACTAAATGAAAACAAGACTAAATTAATGGAAATAAATATGAACAGTAATCTAGCAATAAAAATTAATTATACAGAAATAGAAAAAGTGAAAAATATAAAGTATTTAGGTTTTATTATAGACAAAGACTTAAAATTTAAAGATCACATTGATTTTATGTGCACAAAAAGTGGTATAAAATTGGATTATTTAAACGGATAAGAAATAAGGTTTCGAAAATTACCGCGATTAATATTTATAATGTAATCATTAAACCTCATTTTGAGTTCGGCTCTACAATTTTATACTCATTCTGCATAAAACCACAAATAGAAAGACTTCAAGGCAATGCGCGGAATATTGAAATGCAACAAATATACATCTATACAATTTATGCTCAACAATTTAAAATGGCTTACTATTCAACAAAGACTAGAACTAAATACACTGAAGTTTATACAAAAAATCAAGATTGGAAACACACCTCAATATTTATGCGATCAACTTCAATAAGACAAATACAACCATATAATCTAAGAAATGTACAGGATATTAGATTGCAACGAGTATCAACTACAGCAATGCAGAGATCTCTTTTTTACAAGGGCATTAATTTATTCAACATGCTGCCAAACAATGCTAAAAATGAAAGATATCTTAATATTTTTAATCGAATATCTGTTCAATTTTTAAAAAATAATAATAATTCACAGAGCTTTTAACAAATAAGTATTCAGCAAAATTAATTAATTTTATTATAAATAGAATAATTAAAAGTATTTGTAATACTACTTATTAATGAATAAAAAATATAAAAAAATTTAAAATTTTTCCTTCCCTCAAATTTGCCCGTTTTTACAATAATATTTCGAAATTTTCAGATATAAGCAGCAAATATTAAAATTATGTTGTAATATTTATATATATATATATATATATATATATATATATATATATATATATATATATATATATATATATATATATATATATATATATATATATATATATATATATATATATATATATATATATGAATGATGCAATTTCCTATCAAACAAAAGAAAGATACAAGTTTGTACGCGCGATTTAAGTTTATATTTTGGGTGTTATTTAATTACTTAGCTATTTAATATTTAAAATATAAATTGATTAATATACATTAAAGTTAATAAAATGTTGTTGACTTATTATTTAAGTTAGTTAATTTTAAGTAAAGTAGTAATTATGATTAATATGCATTATTTTATATATAAGTCATTTTGTTTATTTCGTAGAAAGTTAATAAAAGGTTATTAACTTCAGTAAAAGCGATCAGCGAAAATGAAATACATTGAACTCATTTCCGTTTTAGTTTAGATTTGTTGCGTTTGGGTGCATACCTGGGTATGTAACTCCTCTGACATAATATGTACATCTGACATAACCTATAATATATAATTTTTCCGCCACTTAATCAACTTGGAAAAAGGCGACATTAAATGGACCAACAGTAAAGGAGAAAGCCAAATTTAAAAAGCGGCATGAAATTCACCTTTTAGAAATTAGTGGCGAGATTTTATCCAGCGACACTAATTCAGGCTCTCCTTTTATTCATAGACTTGGTGCTAAGATTATAGAAATGGGCCTAGTGGAATCTAAAATATATAATGTCGACGAAACTGGGCTATATTTCCGCTGCCTGCCAGCTAAAACATATGTTGGTTAAAGTTGTTCAATTGGAACTCTGCCGAATACGACAGTGGTGATGATGTGCCTCTATAACGGTTGCTGGAAGAAGATCAGGAATATAATGACGTTGTCCAAATAAATCAAAATCTGTTGATGCGAATTGATCCGAATAATTCTATATCTGTAAGAGAAATCGAAAAATGGAAAGAAGATGCCTTTGAGGATGAACTTTTCCATATATATGACAGCGAAAGTTTGTCTTTAGACACAGATGAAGATAGTGGTGTGGAAGTTTCACCTAATATTTCTTATTTCGAAGCTACTGCAAGTGTAAATAACTTAATACAGTTATACAAAAGCAGTGAATTATTTTCCACTAAACACTTTTGAAATCTTTTCGATCTCCGTAGTAATATTGTTTTGTCGGAAATACAAAAACCTAAAAAACAGACTACTGATTATATGATTAGCAAAGACTGAGTCAGAATTCAAAATATATATTATTTTATCTTTTCTGAATAATATTTTTTTTAATTTAGTTAGAAGTATACTATTTATATTACACAGCACAACAAAATAAAAAAAATTTCATGTGCCTTTAAAACCACTATATAATTTTGATGTATCATGACTACCTTTGTACAAAAATGGTAAAATTTTTAAATTCTATGGATAGATTTTTTTTTAAAAAATTTTTTTTTTAATTGCAATTTTTTTGAGACGTTTCTTCAAATAATTAATGATAACTCAAAAACTACTAGTCCGATATTATTAAAATAAATTCAGAAAAATTAGGATTTGCATAGCCTTTAATTCGTCTATATATCGCGTTTCAATCGGATCAATAGTATCGGAGTTATAATAAAAAACTTAAGAAAAAAATATATTTTTTACGTAAAAATGGCAAAAATTTTCGTTTTAAAAAAATCATAAAAAATCGAAAACGGCAAAAAACTTCCAGATTCATTTTTTTATCGCATAGCGACATATAATAGCAACAAAATGAGATATCGACCATAAAAATCGATTGATTTTTTTCGAATTTATTCACATTTTAGTGAATTCGCTCATTTTCACAAAATTTTAGTTTTTTGCTTGATATACGCATTATAGCGGGTTTTCAAATGTGTGAAAAACATAAATTTTCCAATTTCAAGGGGTGCATGTCGGATTAATGTTAGATTTGATGAGAAACTTCCACCCACAAAATTTTAGTCGAATTCGACAACGTTAACACGTAGCGCATAGGCCCCAAATCTGAAAAAAAGCGTTTAAAATCGAAAATAATTGACAAATTTTCAGTTTTTGCAAAATTAACGCTATTTATTTCCCCTTTTGCAAAAAAGTGGATCCTGGTCCTTAGGGCAAACACAATGAGATTTACAATAAGCTACATATCTTTTAAATCGGTTAAACAGTTTTCAAGTTACTTGCCGAAGGCAATTGACAAAAAAATGTAACTAAGTCAAATCGATGGAATAGATCGAAAATGCATTTCATTGTTTTATTCATGTATTTTCTTTTATTTTATATTTTATTATTTAAATTTATTACAACATATAAAATAAGGAAATAAATAAATAAATATTATAAACTACAAACTTTGGAATTTTCTTTTATGACATTTTCTATTATTGAATAACGAAGTGTTGCTCTGAATACTCCAGCAAAAATCTGCCATCATGTGTGCATCCAGCGACCCTGGTATCTTTCCTCCATTGTCCGAATATCTTGGTGAAATCGTTCGCCCTGTTCCTCACTTAAGTCTCCTAGATTTTCAGGAAAACGATCTAAGTGACTGTGAAGGTAATGTAACTTGATGCTCATGTTGCATCCAAGATTCTGGAAGTGAGTTAACATCTCTTCAACGTGCGCAACATAATCATCATCCTTGTTATTTCCTAAGAAATGTTGAATAACCCATACAAACGAATCCCATGCATTTTTCTCAATTTCTGACATTGAACTGAGAAAATCGGTATCTTTGACCAATTTGCGAATTTGTGGGCCGTCAAATATTCCTGCTCTCAGCTTTTCCATACTCAAACTTTTAAACTTCCTTGAAATATACTGGAAACATTCACCATCTTTGTTAAGTGCTTTAACAAATTGTTTCATCAGACCAAGTTTAATGTGAAGAGGGGGTAATATGATGCGATCTCGGGGCACCAGAGGTACATTTATAACATTCCTCATACCTGGGTCCAGTGTTTCCCTATAAGGCCATTGTTTTCTCTTCCAGTGTTCTGACTTAGCTCTGCTGTCCCATAAACATAAAAAACAAGGGTATTTGGTATAGCCACTTTGTTGACCTAATAGGAAATTTACCATCTTAATATCAACACAAATTACCCAGTTATGTTCATTATACTTTATCTTCTTCATGACCAATGCAATTACAGAGTATTCTTCTTTTACCTTGGTTGAATGTGCGATTGGCAAGGAGTGAAATTTATTTCCATTGTGCAAAAGGACACACTTCAAGCTGCGTTTTGATGAGTCAATAAATAAACGCCATTCGCTTGAATCATATCTATGTAAGCCCATGGCAGTCATCAAACCAGGAATATCCGTGCAGCAGACAAAATCGTCCTCTTCTGCAAAATAGTGAAGTAAGCCTTTTTCTCGGGTACGGTAATACGAAACTTTAGTTTCCTCCGTTATGAGATTTGATTCCTTCATCCGGGATGCAAGTAATTCCGAAGATGCTTTTGACAATCCAAGTTCTCTTATTACATCATTTAGCTGGTCTTGATTCCATGGTCTCGGTGAGATATTTTTGTGTGGGATGAACTCGTCATTTTCAGATATAGGTAGTTCTGGATCTGAACTTCCTGATTGAGAACACATGCTTGAGGTTGAGTGTCCTTGTGAAGATAAAAGCACTTGACTACAGCTTGGTCCCTGATCTTGTGCATCCATAATTTCCTGTGAATGTAGAACTGCAAGTTGAAACCCATCAGCAGACCTCGTAGGGTAAGACCATCGCAAATGTTTTCCAAAGCCGGTTTTTGTAGTTAAACAAAAATAGCAATCAGATTCATGATTCGTTGTTTCTCTCCATAGCATAGGCTTCGAAATTCCCCAGTGTGGTCTGAAAAATTTTTATAACAGAAAATTAAAAATTTTATAAAATATTCCAAATGTATTAACCTATACTTACTTTTTGTTAGATGAGCTTAGAGTTAAATTGAATCGACATGAAGTACATATAGTACTCGGCGTCCAATGTTCGTTAAAATTCTTCGGATTTATATTAAAGCAATCTTCATATGACTTTTGAAATGAAGCTGAGAAGCATTTCCGTTTTTTTTCGTTAATATATTGGCCGCACACATAACAAAATGAGTCCGGATTGTTTTTACATAAAAATGTTCTAGTTTTCTTGCTCATGGCTGATTGAAAATTATGCTTCTGTTACCGCAAACACTTGTTGAATAGAAATGGCTCAAGGAGCTCTTATAAATAATGATACTAAAATTTCGAACAACCCTTAATGTGGTCCTATTTTTTACCTATTCCCAAGAATCGTAAAAAACATTAACGAATGCTATGCAAAAAATCAATCTTTACAGGTAGCCAGCGGAAAAACCCAATTCGGCGTGCACGCAAATTTATGAACGTTTATTACTTTGCCGCCGCAATTGTCAAAATGAAGCAAGGGCGACAGGTAGCCAACAGAAAAGGAGCATTTCATCGTTTATCAGATTTCTACTGAAATCGTAAAAATTAAAAAACTTTTCCTTTATTGCTTACTTTTTTTAATTCTGAAAATCATAAAAATGCCATAAAGATCTGTTCCAAACAATTTTCTACATTCAATACTGTATTTCCACAGTAACACGTGTCCCACAGAAATACGTGTTTTGCCCAAAACAGTATTTCGCGTACTTGTTTTGCCATACATTTCTCATTCATCCAAAACACTTTGGCAGTACCTGGATATTGTATAGTGGTTTCAAAAGCATCTAATTTTTTTATTTTGTTGCGTTGTGTAATAGGAAGATATCAGTCAATTTTAGCGAAATTTTATATTTTATTGTTAAAAAAGAAAAAAATAAAAAATTTTAAAAGTAAAATGTTTTTGTAAATTGTCTTCGGCAAGTTCTCAAGGACATATAATGGCCAGTGAAAATTGTAATAACTCGAAAACTTAAAGACATGTAGCTTATTATAAATCTCATTGTGTTTGCCCTAAGGACCAGGATCCACTTTTTTGCAAAAGGGGAAATAAATAGCGTTAATTTTGCAAAAACTGAAAATTTGTCAATTATTTTCGATTTAAACGCTTTTTTTCAGATTTGGGGCCTATGCGCTACGTGTTAACGTTGTCGAATTCGACTAAAATTTTGTGGGTGGAAGTTTCTCATCAAATCTAACATTAATCCGACATGCACCCCTTGAAATTGGAAAATTTATGTTTTTCACACATTTGAAAACCCGCTATAATGCGTATATCAAGCAAAAAACTAAAATTTTGTGAAAATGAGCGAATTCACTAAAATGTGAATAAATTCGAAAAAAATCAATCGATTTTTATGGTCGATATCTCATTTTGTTGCTATTATATGTCGCTATGCGATAAAAAAATGAATCTGGAAGTTTTTTGCCGTTTTCGATTTTTTATGATTTTTTTAAAACGAAAATTTTTGCCATTTTTACGTAAAAAATATATTTTTTTCTTAAGTTTTTTATTATAACTCCGATACTATTGATCCGATTGAAACATGATATATAGACGAATTAAAGGCTATGCAAATCTTAATTTTTCTGAATTTATTTTAATAATATCGGACTAGTAGTTTTTGAGTTATCATTAATTATTTGAAGAAACGTCTCAAAAAAATTGCAATTTTAAAAAAAAATTTTTTAAAAAAAAATCTATCCATAGAATTTAAAAATTTTACCATTTTTGTACTAAGGTAGCCATGATACATCAAATGTATATAGTAGTTACTCGAGCATATTTTTGCTGTTGCCCTGTGTTATACATACTAAAGTCAAATGAACTGAATTGTTATTTTTTGTTATATTTCGTTAAGTTTTTTATAGTTTTTATGTTAATTAAACTAAAATGTAAAAAAACATAGTTTTTTTATATCTTTAAACTTTTGTATAAAAAAACCGTCCAGAAATTCGAATCGCCCTAAAAACAAAGTGGTTCGAATTTCCGAGGGTCTACTGTATTGTGTATTTCTTTTTCTATTCCATTATAGTCTATTGTGCTATTAACACCATTTCTACTAATTATTTTAAATGGTCCCTTATAAGGACTTTGGTGTTTTCCCCTATTTTCTACTTTTACTAAAACTAAATCTCCCAAGGTCTCTGGATTTTCGTCTACCTATTTGTCAGTATGTTCGTGTGCCTCCGAAGCTCTGTTGAACGAAAACCAAAAATTAAAATTCAATGACCTACTCTTAGATTGTTTATTTTTCCTAATGTGTAAAATATTTATAATTTCTTATCTTCTTTCAACAGATAAACAGCCTCTGAAGCTGTCTGTTGAAAGAAGCTGTGTATAAATCTGATCCATATACTGAATAACTATTAGCATTAAGAAAAACCTTATTGAACAGCACATTACGCTGTTCGAAAATAAAATTGATAATCTAAAATAAAACATTAATGTAACATTGTCATTATATAAAATATCTTTTATGCTAAATGTTTTAACAACCATGTTACGACATCTACATGGAAAGTCTACATTTAACAATTAAACCAATTATATTTACAGTAAAATAAGTATGTTTATGTATCGATAAGTGTGTGTGTACTGGTTTCACTATGCTGTTTTGCATTCTTTTTTAAATATACCAGGTTATTTAAATAAAACCTAAAAACTTAAACAGAAAAAAACAACAATTAACCCCAACGCTAAAATTCCTTATCAACATCTCTATTAACGCTACATAAAATTTACCTTAACACTTCTCAAATATACACAAAACGATATTATATACCAAAATAAGGTATATAATATGTACCTGTGGATCTGTTTAGCTTTAGATTGTTTATTTTTTTTCCTACTGTGCAAAATATTTATAATTTCTTATCTACATATCTGTAACTCGAATTGTTAGCATGTTTTAGATTTTCTTTATTTTGATATACTTTAGGCCTATCCACTTTTTTATATCTGTGTATTGAAATTTTTTACTTTGTTTGAGTTTTTTCTGTTCGTGTAATGATTTGCTTATGATTTATGAGCATGAAATGAGCTTGATTTTTTCGGTATTATTTGCAAGTAGATTTTCTAAAAAATTATAACAGAAAAACAATTAACTTAAACGATAAAGATTCCTTATCAACATCTCTATGTTTTTCTCACCAAATTCTATACACATAAGATCATTACACTTTTCTAACACTTTCCTATTTTATTTGATTTACAAATTTTGTCCCTCTTTTATGACGCTTATACTACAATTTTAAAAATTATATCCATGACAGAAAAAAATTCCTCCTTATCATAAAAATATGAACACACAATTACTCCTTGTCATAAAAATACATTATGAACAAAAAAAAAAAAACTCCTAATCACAAAAATACATTGACTAAAATATTGACTAAAATTATAAATTTATATTAATTTCACTATATTGTGAAATCATAAATTTATTACAATTTCATCTTTGATAATAACTTCAAATTAAAAACTATTTGATAAGGTCAAAGAAATATATGAAATGCAAATAGTATATATTTTAAAATCAATTGTTTCTATTGAAATAAAGAAGTTAAAGTTAACGTGCCAAAATCAAAGAAATTATTGATTCATCAGCATAAATCTATGCGATCAAATACATAAGTACGATTGACCTACTTTTAAAATTTTAAATAAACATAATAGTATGTGAATTTGCTCATGTACTATTTGTAACAATTCAAATTGATATTCATATACTTCTCATGTACATAGGTACATATGTATGTAAATAGTAATTCATTGAAATCTTTTTGAGTTATGTAATATTGTACAATCTGGTTTGGTTTCATACAAAAATTTCAGTTTTATTTGGGAAGAAGAATAAATTTAAAAACTTATTGATTAATCAGCTTAAATCTATATTGATTAATAAGCATAAATCTACTTGGTTTAGTTTTATGCTCCTTTACATATAAAATACTTTAGAATTAATTAAATATCTAGGAAAAAATATAATATACAACTACAACAAGCATCAAAATTATGACACATTCAATTGTGGTAATTTATATATTCAATTCGTTTATGAAATGAATGAAAAGATAATTTAATTAAACAAACACATAAAATAATATTTCTTTATATTTAAATTGATAGTTAAAGTTTTATATGAAATGTATATATATAATTTATATAAAAACATTTTAATGACAGGTAGGATACTGTGGATTAGGTGTGTAGTCGTCATCAATCTCGTCAAATATACTCAAAACATGTTTGCTTTCCTCCTCTCTGTAGATACAATATAATCCGCTGCATAGTTTTTTCACTTCCGCATCGCTTAAAGAATTATAGCGATTGGGTAAAAACACTATTTATTTTTTAGTTCAACATGATAGTTGTTCCATATTTTGTCGTCACTCGCTTTGCACTTATAACCGTCTATTTTGTTGAAGGATTTAGCTCCTTGATGTGTACTATTATTTAACCTATTATTTTTTTTTAATAAATTGTGTCTAGATTCCATTTTGATTTTAACAACTTCTTATTTTCTTTAATACTGATAGTCATAACATATAAACCCATTGTTTAAATATGAATAAATCAATTTTGTATGAGAGAGATTGATATGGTTGTATATGAAGGAAAAATAAACACTTAATCAAGGTGTCTATTTATTAAGTATATTCGAATTTTATGTATATGTGCTGATGCTGTTTTACTTTTAAAATCGAATATTCAAGTGTGTAAAGTAATAATTCAATAATTTTAAGAATATAAAGCACCATGGCCACACATGAAACTGATGCTTCAAATTTGTGTATTTATTGGTAATATTTAATTTTGCTTAGCACAGCCACACATCAAACTCATTCCATCAAACTTCATTTTGAAGTTGCTTTGCAAAGGGAAACACGTACAATTTTTATACGCAAAATCTTTTAAAATTTTTTTAGTTCTTCTTTTTTGGTTAAAAATGAGCAAAATAAAATTTTTTCCAGTTCCATTACTGTATTCTTCACTTTTCACTTGCCATAAAGCAGGAAAATTGATATAAACTTCAAGGCATATTAAACAAGGTGATAGCGTAAGGGAGAGGAAATTTGAGCAAAAAATTTTTTGAATTTTTTTTATATGGATCTTAAAAAACCTGATTAATGTCAAACTCCATATAAAAAAAATTGAAAAAATTTCTCTTTAATATTAGCTCTGCCTTGTGCAGTCACCTGGTTAAATATGCCTTGAATTAGCTCTAAAATTTTTTCTCCTCCATTTTGATTATACCGCGTCGAAAAAAGTAGTAGATGTTGTCGTTTTGAAAATTATGTAAAAATGAAATTTGAAGTAATTACGCGCACACACATCCAACTGGCTTCAAATTTCTATGCCGACGGTAGTGAAAATCAAAAGTATTTAGATTTTCTTCAAACTCACTCTCTCCTATACGTGTGAGTATTTTTTTACTAAGCCAATCACAAAAGAGCGAGTTTGAAGTAGCAGTTTGATGTGTAGCCATGCTGCTTAAAGTGGAACAATAAAATCTTGCCGAAATCATTGTTTACGATTTAAGTAAGAGCAATTTCTTTTCTTTACAGTCAGCAACACATGAATATTTGTCATAAAACATAATTTTTTTATGACCGTTTGTTTACCAAACATTGTAAACAAACGCACATACATAAGAATTATTTTTTGTTTTATAGAATTGACCACTTACCGAAACAATAACAAATCGAATATTCAAGTATGTAAAGTAATAATTCAATAATTCTAATAATTTAAAGTGAAACAATAAACTCTGCCGAAATCATTGTTTACGATTTAAACAAGAGCAATTTATTTTCTTTATGGTTAGAATCACTAGAACATTTGTCATAAAACATAATTTGTTTATGATCGTTTGTTTACCAAACATTGTAAACAAACGCACATATGTATGTATGTATTTAGGATTTTTTTTTTCTTTAATTGACCACTTACCGAAACAATAACAAGACGAATATTCAAGTATGTAAAGTAATAATTCAATAATTCTAATAATATAAAGTGGACAATTTGATCATTTTAACAATTTAAAACCTTGAAATTAGGCAACATTAGAATTTTTTGATTGTCAAATATTTTTACGAATTTAAAGTGTAAACATAAACTTTTGTCTAAATCATTATTTATTGGAATTTTTTCTTATTGTCAAATATTTTTAAGAATTTAAAGTGGAAAAATTAACTTTTGCCTAAATCATTATTTATTGGAATTCTTTCTTATTGTCAAATATTTTTAAGAATTTAAAGTGGAAAAATTAACTTTTGCCTAAATCTTTGTCTACGATTTCAGTAAGGGTAATAAAACTTTAATTACTAAGCTATACTGTATTTTCGTTTTATTGCTTAATAGTAATATTGTATTTTTTGTATTTTCTCTCTAAGCATTAAACAATACTGTACATTCTTAAGCGTAAGCTATTTTTGAATATTAGTTGTAAAATTTAAATATTTATTTTGACGAACAAAAAAATATTAAGTGTTTAAATATTTTTTTTTCATATTTTATTTATTGAATCTTCAAATATATTTTTGAACTAACAATAATTACTCATATCTTAAGCCTAAAATAAAAATAAATATACTTGTTATGTCCAGCCAGAGCTAGACAAAAAAAGATGTATGTTTCAAGGTCGCTTCTATCATTTGCGGGTCATCCCTCTAATGTTCGGATGAGAGAAGAAATGTCCCTCCTTCTTAGACGAATGTAAACACGTTCATTTAGCATGTTGCGGGCCAGGGGATTTGGATGTGTTTCAAGCTTCTGTAAATATGTAACTGCTTATTTCGCTATTTCTGATTTAACTGATGGCACGTTTAGATCTTTGTGGATGTTCGAGTTTTTTATGTACCAGAGAGCAACAGTGATCATCCGTAGAATCTTGTTTTGTCGCCTTTGGATTTTTTCTGTATTGCTAGCTGAGGCAGTGCCCTATAATTGAATGTCATAGCACCAAATTGGTTTTAAAATTGACTTGTACAATAAAAGTTTGCAATCTAAAGCTAGAGTAGAATTTCTGCCGATAAGCCAGTTTAGTTGGACTGCTTTTAACTTCATTTGTGTTAACTTTGATTCTATGTGGCGTTTCCAAGTAAGGCGCCGGTCAAGATGTATGCCGAGATATTTTACGTCTGAAAGCTGGGTTATCATTTGGTTATTTATGTGAATAGGGGGGGCACGATTCCCTACGGAGAGTAAAAGTAATGTGAGTACAGTTTTGTTCATTAACCTTAGTTTTCCATTTCTTCAACCACTTTTCTAAAATTAATATGTGGTCTTGTAAATATCGTGATGCTACTACGGGAATGCTTAAAAAAGCTGTGTCGTCAGCAAATGTCGATGTGTGGACTCGGTCCCTAGTTGGTATTTCTGAAGTATACAACAAGTATAAAATCGGCCCCAATGTACTACCCTGGGGAACTCCGGCTTCAATTGGCTCAGGTGAGCTTAAAAAATTGCCTTCTTTAACAAAGAATTTCCGATTAGTTAAATAACTATCTAACAGCTTGTATAAGTTTGCAGGCAAATTCAATTTTAACTTATATTTTAGGCCATCGTGCCATACCTTATCGAATGCTTGGGAAACGTCGATAAAAAGCGCAGAGCAGTATTTTTTTTCTTCAAAGGTCTTCTTAATTACGTTAACTAACCTGTGAGTTTGTTCGATTGTACTATGTTTTTTCTGAAGCCAAATTGATGGTTCGGAATACATCCTTTGTCGCTTAAAATAGGGTTCAGCTTATTTATTAACATCCTCTCAAACAGTTTTGACATATTCGATAATAGACTTATATATGATTCAAGTTTTGTGTGGTCTTTTCCTGGTTTAGGAATCATAGTTATTAACGTCACCTTCCAACCTGAAGGAAAGTACTCAAGGCGTAAAATGGCGTTAAAAATAAAACGAATAATTTTTGGAGCTGTATGGGGCAACTCAAATAACATCTTGTTACTGGTTTTTTCAAAACCAGGGGCTTTCTTGGTGTTTAAATCTGTTATTACCCTTTCAATGTCACTAAAATGAAATCTTAAGGGTACTGCAGCACTAGCTGCGACAGTTGTCATCTGCATCAGTCAATACATTTGGAGTAAAAACCTTTTTCAAATGTTCAACAAATAATTTGCCTTTTTTCGGTATCATTCCTTGCCCAGCCTCCAGACGAAGTTCGCAAGGGAGGCTTACGTACTACTGGCCTTTTAAGGTTTCTACACGCACGCCATAATGAATAATCTGATTGAGGAGTTGGGTCAAGGTCTTTTAAATAGTTTATCAGAGATGCTGCTCTTCGGAATTCCAGTAAATCTAGTAAATGCCGTTTCGTGCATTCTTTAAGTCTGCTTATAGGTTGAGGAGATCTGTGCGATTGCCACTCTCTGCGAATTTTTCTTTTCTCAGCCAAGAGCCTCTCGACGTCAACAGAATAGATTTGATTGTGTCTTATTAGTTGTCGGGTTACTGTTGCGTGTTGGGCAACAAAATCATTAAGACTTTGCTCTACGTCTTCTGGAGTTCTTAGCGGAATATTTTCCGAACAATGAGTACTGAGATATTTTTTTATATTTCAACCAATCTATGCTTGTGTTATTTCTTGGTGACACGATATTTTGCTGGTTTCATATATAGACAATAGTGGGTGAATGATCTGAGGATAATTCAAGTGACGCTTCAACTTCAATCATTTTTTTTGAAATACCTTTAGTTACGCCAAAATCAATAACATCAGGTATTTTTTGCTGATCAGTAGGCCAATAGGTGGGTTGTCTACTCGATATCACGTTTAGACTCATTTTTGAAATTGTGTTAAACAAAACACGACCTTTTGGAGTTATTAGGCGTGATCCCCAAAATGTATGTTTAGCGTTGTAGTCGCCTGATGCTATGAAACAGGGACCTAGTGATTTGACTCTCTGTATTGACTCTCTGATATTTGAAACCTAGGAGGTGAATAAATCGAAGAAATTACAAAGTTATGATGAAATTCTTCAATGCAGATGTTTGTTACTTGAAGGTAATCTTCACAAAATCACACAGTAAATAATGTTTGATTTGAGCCTTTATTAGTATTGCTGAACCACCACATGCTCTGCCACGGGGGTCTTTGGTGTCATATAAGATATAGCCATTTATTTTAAAAAAGCTATTTTTTGTTAAGTTAGTCTCTGCAACCAGCATGACATTAATTTGTTCCTTCTTAAGGAAGTACTCGAGTTCATTTTTGTGTTGGCGCAAGCCGTTTGCGTTCCAGGAACATATTTTTAAACAGTTCATGGTTTGTTAAGTAACGCCCGCAACATAGTAGATTGCATGCGTACCATTTCTTGCATCATGCTGTTCATAGAGCTCATAAAACTGCTTAACGAATGCACTAATGTCTCGATGCTTGATTCGAGACGATTAAAATTACCAGATGGTGTTTGTTCTTTAGGATGCGATTGCAAATTTGGAGTAGAATTAGTTGTCGGAGTTGCTTTGTGCACTGAAATATGGTTGGATTTTAACATATCCGCGTATGAAACATGTTGGGTTGTTGGTTGATGTAACTGGGGGTAATGCACATTTGCTCGATATTGTGGCTGCTTAGCAAGAGTATTTAATTTTTGGGTTGACTTCCTTACCATAGAAAATACTGCACAGCCTCTGTAATTGGCGGTGTGGTTTCCTCCGCAATTGCTACATTTTTTAAAATTAGTGTCATTCTTAGGTTTATCGCATTGACCGGAACAATGGCAACTTATAGTATGCCCTAGTATGGCCATACTCTTGGCAATTCAGGCACTGGACGGGTCCTGATCGCTTATGCGGTTCCTTTACGCTTATTTTGCGGTGTAGCAGATATTTTAAATTATAAATAGGATGCGTATCGTTCTTTTTCAATCTGATATCAGCAGATTCCAGTTCAACGCGAAATAGTGGTTGGGGAGACGATCTCGATTTCTGAGATTACCTACTCTTTTTACCTTAAATCCTGCTTTTTGGAGGCCACCTCTGATTTCAGCTGGATCAACATAATTACTACCTGTAGACCTTTGCTACTCTTCAGCTGATACGTATAAAAGTTCTTTTTACAGCTTTCAAACTTGTTTTTTGCTTTCCGATAACTGCTTTCGTCAATAAATTGAATTTTCGTCTCATCAATGTTACCTCGCTTGATAGGAATTACAAAAAATGAGTTCTCCCCAATAACGGAAATTAACTTTTTTATTAAGTCGTCTGAATATTTCTCCCTTAAATATATTGGAGGTGGTTTGAACGACTTGGGTGCCGTTTAGGTTCACTTGCTTCTCTATCTAATATAGCAAAACGATTTTGGGAATTTATTCCGTTATAGTCCTGCAAAGATTTAGGGCTTCGACCTGTTTTCATTACAGTCACGTATCTATCCATTCCCACTTGAGTCTTGGGTTTTTGGGCACTGTCCATTATGGTTTTGGTCGTACTGTATTCAGAAGACGACGACGATTTATTCACATTTATTTTATTATCACTACTTAGCAACAACGGTGAACATGAACGTGTGCGGTAAATAGGCGCAGCATTTAAGAACACATCAGTTTTTTTGTTTTTATTTATTTTGGTGTTTTCACTATTTTCATCTGAATTTAGTATTACATAAGCATTTCTACTGCTTATGTTTGCACTTTTCCCAGAAATATTTAAATTTAAATTTGAGTGACTCTTAAATGAGTCCTCGCACTGTACTTTTGTTTTCTCTTATTACTCAAACAATAATGCCGTTGTAAAAAAGGAAAAAAACGAAATACAACAACTTTGTTGTTGTGTAAAAACAGGTTTTAATATTGTTTGTTTTTTTTTTTTAAATTAAAGTCACTCACTAAATTTTGTTTTATTTTACGTATATTGCGAGCTTAAAAAAATACACGGCCGTACTAATTGACAAATAACTACGCAATGAAAGTGTTTAAATATGAATAAACAAATTGTATATGAGTGAGTTAGATATATGTATATGGAGGAGAAAGAAACATTTAATCAAGGCTCTACTTATTAAGTGTATCATAATAAACTGTATAGTTCTTGCATGAGTAAAAGAAATGAATAGAAAAAGAATGGACTAAATGAATAGACTAAATAAAATGTCTCACACTATCTAACAGATCAAAGTTAAATATAATAATATACATATATGTTAAACATTGTTAAGTTATACAATAAAAAAAAAGGAGGTCATCAATATTTTTTACTCCATGCTACAAGGAAATGAACAGGGATGTCTTGAGGGTCCCGATATGTGTAGGTGTACAGTATTTCACCTACGCAAGCAAAACGTTTTATAAATAATAAATTTATATAATAAAATGTTTATCTAAATGTATAAAAAAAGCAATAATAAATATATACATATTTAAAAAATTAAAATTTGTTATAGTGTTTTCTTTTTTAGAAATATTTTGAAATAGGTAAACACAATCTACATGGTTATAACATTTCAGCTGATCTAAAGTTCAGAGAATACATATTTAATTTAAATCGTAACCCTCTTAATACTTATAATAATTATGCTTGATCTTACCTAAAAATATACATATATGCAGCTAATATCTTTACATAATTAATTTATGTAATAAAATGTTTAACTAAATGTATAAAACAAGAAGTAATAATAAATATATTCATATTTAAAAAATTAAAATTTGTTATAGTGTTTTAATTTTTAGAAATACTTTAAAATAGGTAAACATAATGAATATACATATACAGTTTATTTCTTTTCTTTACAGTGAGAATGTATATGTAATATGTATGTATTTAAGATTTTTTTTCTTTAATTGAGCACTTACCGAAACAATAACAAATCGATTATTCAACTATGTAAAGTAATAATTCAATAATTCTAATAATTTAAAGTGGAACAATAAGCTCTTGTCGAGATCGTTGTTTACGAAATCATTGATTACGATTTAAGAACCTTAGAAATTAAGCAATATTAAAATTTGTTCTTATTAACAACGTACATACAATACATTTGCTTATATGCATGTACATATAAAAATAATTTCACAACATTTTTAAATTATAAATTAATATTAATTTCACTATATTGTGAAATCATAAATTTATATTTGATAATATATTCTATCTAAAATATCACTCATATCACATACACACATGCACATACACAAATTTCAGTTTTATTGGATATCAAAGAAATTATTGATTCATCAGCATAAATCCATGTGATCAAATGCACACGAAGAGCTTACTTTTAAAATTTTGAATAAACATAATATTTTGTGAATTTTTTGATGTAGTACTATTTTTAACAACTCAAGTTGATATTCATTCATACACTTCATATGTAGGTACATACATATGTATGTAAATAGTAATTCCTTGAAATCTTTTTTAATATGATCGTTGGCATTCAAAATATTAAACATGACAAAAATACGAGTTTTATTGAGGATCAAAGAAATTATTGATTCATCAGCATAAATCCACTTGGTTTAGTTTCATGCTTTTTCACATAACATACCCATATAACATACATAAACACATTCATCAATAACGTCCTAAGAAGCACACACACAAACTAATCAATTTAAATAAACCTTCTAAATATTACCTCGCACAGAAGTAGTGGTCGGAACTAAAATATACCAAAAGAAACAAAATCTACCTTGAGTTGTATATATATTTTTGTCGCGAACTGTAATAAAAATGGTTGACGATCTTTTACAAGCAGTGGCTGGGATTAAACTGTACAAAAAAAATCTACTTCCACATATGTACCTACGTATATACATACATGCATACGTACATACACTCATATATGCATACATACACTCATATGTACATACAAAATCAACCCTCAAAACTACAAAAACACATATACAAAGAAAATTATCAAAAATTGTTGATTATCTTTCATAAAAGTGGGCGGAGCTCTAGGGTCTGTCTCTCTCTTCCTATACCTCTCTCTCTCTCTTCCTCTCTCTATCTGTCTCCCTCTCTTTCTAACTCCTTTGAATGACTAACATAGAAAATATGATTGGTTAATACAAAAAGTGGGCGGGAACAAAATAAGCCACGCCCTTGGAGTATTGATTTGTATGAAAAATCTGCGCTAGAAGGTACATAAACATACTACTGTCTTTAATAAATCACGAGCCTCCCCCTGGGTCTTCTTGATGAGATGGCACATCTTCTCAACGTTGGACAGACGGGTACTGTTACGATAGAGAGCCGTGAACATGTCACGGAAGGTAGACTATGACTGATAGTCTCCGTGAAAGACCACAGTGTCACAAGGGGGTAAGGAAATATTAGGACCTAAGTCGCTTCGAGGGGATGACGTGGTGGTACCGGCAGTATTTGGGCAAGTTTTCTTGCATAGCATGTCTAAAACTTCATTTGACCTCGACATAACCTTCACATGAGCTTCAAATGTTCTATAAAAATGGGATTTAAGAGTCTCGATTTGCACTTCATTTTCGATTTCATTAAATGTATTTAAGATTTCATCGTAGCGTGCTCTGAAATCATCCCAAAGTCGGAGAATTTCATCCTTTTGGACTTTCAGAGTGCTAACTGAATGATTGTCCGTGGGTAGGTTCGAAAAATACGCCTGAAATTCTACGACTTGATCAGAATCCCTAATAAGAGAGTCAAGGAGGGTCATGGCTTAAAACGCCTTAAAACTTTACAGACTTTAAAACCAAATGGTAGGCACAAAAGATATTCCTCACAGGAATGAATAATTCCAAATTTTTTTTTTTTAAATCACCAATCAAGGAGTGGGACCACAACAGCAATTACGATGATTTTATGTTAATATATAATATGTTAATAAGAATTATATTTGAAGAGTTATTATATTCCCAGTTATTTTTGAAAAATAATAATATAATATGTATGTATATATAAATATAAAATATATTTGTGGGGGAAAGCAAAAGCGTCTATACAGTTATCACGAAGTAAAATAGATTATAGTTTGGTTTACTTTCTTTTTTTTTTAATATGAAACAAACTTTTATTTAATTTATTTTTATTGAGCTTATATTCCTTTTCTCTTTAAAATTTTTTTGAATATTTGAAACTTAAGTATTTGGAATAATAATTTATTTTCTCTTTTATTTTAATTTATGTGATCGTATTGTATTTGATTTTATTTTATTTTGCTTTATATTATTCTTAATATTATTAATTATGTTCTTAATATTATTAATTTCAGTGAAATTTTCCGACTTCTTCAGGAGAAATATTTATTGATGTTTCTAGCGACAAATTACAATATAATTTTATTTTTGTTTTAGTTTGTGCGTTGATAAGTGCGGTCGCGATTTTTTTTCAAGCTCGCATTAACAAAAAAACAAAACATACATTGTGTGAATAATTTAAAACAAAAACAAAAAAAAAACAATCCTGTTTTAATACAACAACAAAGTTGTTTGTAAAATATTGAAATAAATAAAAACAAAAAAACTAGTGACAATTTGTGTATAAATGCTAAGTAAGTTATACGTGCCCAATCTTGTTCATCGCTTTTGCTAAGCGATGACAATAAAATAACTACAAACAAATCCCCTTCTGAACATAGTGTTACCAAAACTAATATGGATAGTGTAGAAAAACCTAAGACTCAAGTAGGAATGGACAGATACATAACTGTACTGAAAAGAGGTCGAAGCCCTAAATCTTCCCAGATTGCACCAATGGCTAAAGTACAAAAAGACAAGGACTCTAACGGAATAAATTCCCATAATCGTGTTGCTATTTTAGATTGCGAAACAAGTGAAAAAAAACGGCACCCAGGTCGTTCAAACCACCTCCAATTTATTTAAGGGAGAAAAACTCCAGCGACTTAATAAAGAAGTTAATTTCAACTATTGGTGAGAACACATTTTATGTAATTCGTATCAACCGTGGCAACATTGATGAAACAAAAATACAATTTATTGATGAAAACAGTTATCGTAAAGTAGTAAACGAGTTTGAAAGCTGCAAAAAGAACTTTTATACATATCAGCTGAAGAGTAGTAAAGGTCTACAGGTAGTTATAAAAGGTGTAGACTCATACGTTGATCCAGTCGAAATTAGAGATGGCCTCCAAAAAGCGGGATTTAAGGTAAAAAGTGTAGACAACCTCAGAAATCGAGAACGTGTCCCTCAACCTCTATTTCGCGTTGAACTGGAACCTGGAGATATGCGATTCAAAAAGAACGAAACGCACCCTATCTATAATTTAAGATATCTGTTGCACCGCAAAATAAGCGTAGAGGAACCGCATAAGCGATCAGGACCCGTACAGTGTCTAAATTGCCAAGAATATGGTCATACTAGGGCTTACTGCAAATTGCCTCCGGTTTGCGTTGTGTGTGGAGAGCTACATTGTTCCGCCCAATGCGACAAAGCAAGGGATGACTCGAAAGTTAAAAAATGTAGCAATTGCGGTGAAAACCACACTGCTAACTACAGAGGCTGTCCAGTTTTTTCCATGGTAAGGAAAACTACTCAAAAATCAAATACTCCTGCTAAGCACCCACAATATCGAGCAAATGCTCATTACCCTCAGTTAGCCCAACCAACAACCCAACATGTTTCATACGCGGATATGGTAAAAACCAATCATACTGCAGTACATAAAGCGACACCGACAACTAATTCTACTCCTAATTTGCAATCGCATCCTAAAGAACAAACACCATCTGGTAATTTTAATCGTCTCGAAGCAAGCATCGAGACATTAGTGCATTCGATAAACAGTTTTATGAGCTCTATGAGCAGCATGATGCAAGAAATGGTACGCATGCAATCTACTATGTTGCAGGCGTTACTTAACAAACCATGAACTGTTTAAAAATATGTTTCTGGAACGCAAACGGCTTGCGCCAACACAAAAATGAACTCGAGTAGTTCCTTAAGAATGAACAAATTGATGTCATGCTGGTTTCAGAGACTCACTTAACAACAAATAGCTTTTTCAAAATAAATGGCTATATCTTATATGACACCAAAGACCCCCGTGGCAGAGCATGTGGTGGTTCAGCAATACTAATAAAGGCTCGAATCAAACATTATTTACTGTGTGATTTTTGTGAAGATTACCTACAAGCAACAAACATCTGTATTGAAGAATTTCATCAAAACTTAGTTATTTCTTCAATTTATTCACCTCCTAGGTTTCAAATATCAGAGAGTCAATACAGCGATTTCTTCAAATCACTAGGTCCCTGTTTCATAGCATCAGGCGACTACAACGCTAAACATACATTTTGAGGATCACGCCTAATAACTCCAAAAGGTCGTGTTTTGTTTGACACAATTTCAAAAATGCATCTGAATGTGATATCGAGTGGACAACCCACCTATTGGCCTACTGATCGACAAAAAATACCTGATGTTATCGATTTTGGCGTGATTAAGGGTATTCCGAGAGAAACGATTAAAGCTGAAGCGTCACTTGAATTATCCTCAGATCATTCACCCACTATCGTCTATTTATGGGACAAACAAAACATCATATCACCAATGACTATCACAAGCATTAATTGGTTGAAATATAGAAAGTATCTTAGTACTCGTTGTTCGGAAAACATCCCGCTAAGAACACCTGAAGACGTAGAGCGGAGTCTTATTGATTTTGACCAAAACCTCAAATCAGCTGCCCAACATTCAACAATAACCCGACAATTAGCTAGATACAATCAAACGGCTCTTGGCTGAAAAAAGAAAAATTCGTAGAGAATGGCAATCACAGGGATCTCCTCAACTCAAAAGCAGACTTAAAGAATGCACGAACCGGCTACGAGACATGCTGGAATCTCGAAGAGTAGCATCCTTGAAAAACTATTTGGGAGACCTAGACGCAACTCCTCAATCAGATTATTCGTTATGGCGTGCTTGTAGAAACCTTAAAAGGCCAGTCTTACGTAAGCCTCCCTTGCGAACTTCAGCTGGAGGCTGGGCAAGGAGTGATACCGGAAAAGGAAATTTATTTGCTGCACATTTGAAAAAGGTTTTTACCCCAAATATATCGACTGATATAGTTGAGTTGCCAGTTGTCGAGGCTAGTGCTGCAGTCCCGATAAGATTTGAATTTGGTAATATTGAAAAGGCAATAACGGATTTAAACACTAAAAAAGCCCCTGGCGTTGATAAAACCAGTAACAAGATGTTAATTGAGTTGCCCCGTGTAGCTCGCAGAATCGTTCTTTTTATTTTTAATGCCATTTTACGTCTTGAGTACTTCCCCACAGAGTGGAAGGTATCCTTGATTACCATGATTCCTAAACCAGGAAAAGACCACACAAAAATTGAATCATACAGACCTATAAGCCTTTTGTCAAATATGTCAAAGCTGTTTGAGAGGATGTTAATAACTAAGCTTAACCCTATTCTAAGCGACAAAGGATGTATTCCAAATCATCAATTCGGCTTCAGGAAAAAACATAGTACCATCGAACAAACTCACAGGTTAGTCAATGTTGTTAAGAAGACATTTGAAGAGAGAAAATACTGCTCTGCGCTTTTTATCGACGTTTCTCAAGCATTCGATAAGGTATGGCATGAAGGCCTAGTATATAAGCTAAAACTGAATTTGCCCGTAAACCTATATAAGCTGCTAGATAGTTATTTATCCGAACGAAAATTTATTGTGAAAGAAGGAGATTTTTTGGGCTCACCCCAGCCAATCGAAGCCGGAGTTCCCCAAGGTAGTATATTGGGTCCCTTTTTATACTTATTGTATACTTCAGACATGCCAACTAGTAACCGAGTTCACACATCGACATTTGCTGACGACACAGCTTTTTTGAGCATTCACGAAATACCCGAAGTAGCATCACGATATTTACAAGACCACATATCCAATTTAGAAAAATGGTTGAAGAAATGGAGAATAAAAGTGAATGAACAAAAATGTACCCACATAACCTTCACACTGCGTACAGCATCTTGCCCCCCTATTCGGATAAATAACCAAACGATACCTCAGCTTTCAGACGTCAAATATCTCGGCATACATCTTGACCGGCGCCTTACATGGAAACGGCACATAAAAACAAAGTTAACACAAATGAAGTTGAAAGCAGTCCAACTAAACTGGCTAATTGGCAGAAATTCTACTCTAGCTTTAGACTGCAAACTTTTATTATACAAGTCAATTCTAAAACCAATATGGTGTTATGGCATTCAATTGTGGGGCACTGCCTCAGCTACCAACGTAGAAAAAATTCAAAGGCGCCAAAATAAGATTCTACGTATTATTACATCTGCTCCCTGGTATATAAAAAATTCGAACATCCATAAAGATCTAAACGTGCCATCAGTTAAAGCAGAAATAGCGAAACTTGCCGTAAGGTATTTAAAGAAGCTTGAAACTCATCCGAATCCACTGGCCCGTAACATACTAACTGAACCTGATTACATTCGACTAAGAAGGAGGGACACTGCTTCTCTCATCCGTACATCAGAGGGATAACCCACAAATTACAGTAACCGTGAAACATACATTTTTTTGTCCAGCACTGGTTGGACTTAACAAGTATATTTTTAGACTTAAATATCTTGAGTAATTATTGATAGTTCAATTAAATTGAAGATACAATAAATAAAAATTGCGAAAAAAAAAATTTTTGAAAATTTCAATTATTATTAGTCGAACTATTTATGTATTACATACAATGAAATTTTATAATCAAGCTCAAGTTCGTTTTTATTCTCTCTAAAAAAGAATTAATTAAATTACAAATTAGGTGATAATATTAAAGAAAAATTGGGAGAATTTAATTTTTAGACACCAGCACGAGCGGAATGCACAAAAAGTTGGACATCACGACACACTTAAATGTATAATTTAAATAATAATAATAAACGAAAAAAAATTATCACAGGTAAACTTAAACTAATATCACAGAACTAAATTTTTAAACAATTGCTATTGAATATTGCAGTGTGGTGTTATCCTTATCTTCTTTGGTATTCATTGACTTCTTTATACGTTGTTGTATTCTTAAGCTTTCGAGAGTATATCTTTTGTTCTTTTTTTCTCTCTGTCTAGTATTTTTACACCTTCAAAATCTATGATATGTCCGGTTTCTTTTGCATTTTGAGCTAAAGCTGTTGTCTCTTTTGCTTTATTGATGGCAGCTTTATGTTCTGATATTCTTGTCTCCAGCATCCTATATGTTCTTCCAACGTATACTCTATCACACCATTCATTCTCATTTTATTAACAAGCTATTTCGTAAACTACATTATCTGGTTTTTTCTTGTCCAGTTTTGTTATTTTCTGCGTAAAAAGACGTCTTAGTGTTTTGTTCGATCTGTGAGCGAATATTGTTTTCTCATCATTTATCATATGTTGTAATGTTGGGTTTTCTGTGAGCTTAGGAACATATGGAACACTGTAATAAACCTTTTAAGTTGATTGTTTATTTCCATATTTGTTTTGTTCCTTATTTATGCACTTATTAATTATGTTATTTGTTATATATATTGAAAAGTTGTTTTTTGTCATGATATTTCTTATTTTGTTGATGTTATCGTTTCTGAACTGTTTGTCACTAATGTTGAGAATTTTGCTTGTTAAGTTATAGCAGTATTTATTTTCATGTTCATTGGTTGAGTTGAGTGGTAATTAATTAATATTCCAGATGCGATTTTCTTTGCATACCAATTAGTTATTAATTTATTATTGTATTTTATAATCGTCAAGTCCAAATATGGTATTTGGTTATTTTCTTCCACTTCCACTGTAATTTGTAGTTTTTTGTGGTATGCGATTAATGTTTTGAGTATAGCATCTAAATCATCTTTCTTAATAACCGCAAATAGATCGTCCACGTATTTAGATAAAAATTTCATATTTATGTTTTTTGACCTTAATTCTTCCATAACATCGTCCATAGAGCGTCTAATACAATGTCTGCCATTGTCGTTAATAGTGGATTATCCTTTGGCATACCATATATCTGACGATAATACTTTCCATTGAAAGTAAAATAGTTATTGTCCGTTAGATAGAATTGTAATATTTTTAAAAAATTTTGTCTGCTTATTGTCGTGTGTTCCTTAAGGATTCCCCATTTGTCAAGTATGTTCCTATTACCTAAGTGTGTTGGTATATTGGTGAACAATGTCACCGTTAAAAGATACTAGAATGTCATTTTCATCTAAAATGATATCACAGAGTTTTTCCTTTAATTTCACTGAGTTATGTTATAAATTGGAGAAATAATATTTTTTAATATTTCTCCTATATACTTGGACAAATAGTAGCAGGGTACTTAGTTGATGACGAAATCGGTCTAAGCGGGATATTTCCTTTTTGAATCTTAAGTAATCCATAGAGTTCTGGAGCCCTTGCGGAATGTGCCGCATTTATGTTTATCGATGCGAAAATGTTTGAAGTTTTGTGTTTGTTAACAAAAAGATATATGTGTGTGGTTTGATAATCATTAATTTTCACACAAGTTGTTGTGCTTATTCGTATTGACGATATGTTGCAATAAACCAAACATCAATTGAGTTTGATGGTGTTTTTTTTCACTTCCAAATTTATTTAAATGATATTCGAACTAAGAAGTGTCTTAGCTAAGCAAAATTTCACTTACAACTTCAGGTTGTGTATGATCACAAACTCAAATGTTTAGACTATTTAAAAATGTTGCCAAACATTTACATAGGGGGTTGTCGTGTTATTCCACGGGATAATTCAGAGACAAATCCAAACTTCGTAATAGTGTTAAGTTAAGCAACGGGGTTGATTTTTGAGTTTGTCCTGAAAATGAAATTTATTTGTAAATTGTTACGATGTTCCAATCCGGCTCGATTGGACCAAAAATGATTCTATAGGAATGATTCGTAACAATTGTTTTACAAATAAAAAGAAAAATAACACAAATTAGTGGGGGTAAATTTCAATAAATTATTCTTTATTAAAAATACTAACCTTTAGGCTCGGAGATTCGCTACTAATTAATTACAATACTTTTTTGCTTGAAGATATAGTTCAGAGAAAAAGAGTAACTAACAAACATAGAAAAATTGGTTTTTGTTATTACATTAATGAGTATTTAAATATGTGTTGTAATATCAGTTTCTTGGAACACGTCTAGTGTTGGCAATGGCATAGTCCCGTACTACTCGTCGGCTTATGGGTAGGGTTGTGCCAACCAAGGACTAACGGACGGACGCGTAGAGATACTGACCAATACTTGACAACAAAGACCTACTGACTTAAGGGACCATAACAGGAAATACTCGACGAATGGACAATTAACTCAGACAATAGGATTTGAAATATCATAATTGAGTATATATTTTTAAATTTTCTGGACACAAAAATTTTATGTTGTAGTGCGGGTAACACTGTCTTGGCACAACCCTGCCCATAAGCCAACGAGAAAGACGGGACTATGCCACTGTGTCCACTGCCAACACTAGACGTGTTCCTAGAAATTGATATTACAACATATGGCGCCCAACGAATATGACACGAATAATTTCGATATGTATGTAAGTAAACGTATCTTCTTGCTGTCTTCTACGGCATGAATGATTCTTCTAATGTTAGTTTATACTCAGTATATTTTATTAGAAAAAAGGGGGAATTGCAACCTTTCTTGTTACGTCACTTGCAACATATATTCAACATCACCTAGTTCTAGTACATGATTTGTTTCAACAGTTTTAAATTATATCGGTTTTTTTATCAAGAAAGTACATAATAAGAAAAAAAAAAATAATATAGCGTAAGAAGGATTTTTTTTATTAAAGTAGCATAGGTATCCCATTAGATTATTATTTATTATTACTTTTGGTTTATGGAGAGGCATACTAGGAACCCTATCAGATAATTGATTTCCGAAGATAGGCGTGTGACCAGGAGCCAGGCCAGGGCCTTAGAAGGGCAAGTAGTTAGCTCAATATTAACCCAAATTGATACTGGACTAGAGCGTCCCGTAAATTTCGTTCCTATAGACCACCTGAATAGGTGCGCAAATTTAATTTTTGGTAGATTATCTTTTTCCGGTGAAGCTCTTAGACTAACAAATGAATTTACAGTTAACCTCTTAGAAACCTCATTGAGTTTTTCTCGAAAAGTAGATCTTTTAGATATGTCAAGTAATGAAGAAGAAGGTGCATGCGGTGGTGATAAAATTAACAGTGTATCACCATCAGACACTAGCGACCAACTTAGTCAAGTTGTGACATTATTGATGAAGCATAACTCTGATATAGCGAAATATATAACTGAATTGAGTCAAGCTAAAAGCGAATTAGTATCCCTTAGTACAAGAGTTGCAAATATTGAAGGTTCTGGGCGTGATGATCTCAACCTAGCAAGAGCAGCTTCTACTCCCGACCCTTCAAGAGGTAACCGATTTGATAATATTGAAAATGATGGTAGGCAAGCTGCCCCCAATATGGCTAGTAATAACACCCGAAAATATGAAAATAATGAAATATCATTCAACCAAAATCAAACTAATCGGCGCAAACCATTCAATCTTGACAAGTGGCACATCAAGTTTGATGGAACAGGCCGGGATATGACAGTTGAAAGTTTTATTTTTAGAATTGAAAAGATGAGGGAACAGTATAATATCACTTATGAACAACTCTTTACGGACTTTCATTGCCTAGTTTCTGGTAGAGCAGCGCTTTGGTATTGGCAGATCTTAGAGGATCATGCTGAAGAAGATGAGTTTGGGTATTTTTCCCTAAGGCATGAATTAAAAAACCACTTTAAGACAGCTGATTCTGATTTTGAAATTGGTAAAGAAATTTTCGATCGCAAGCAACAACCGGGAGAGAGCTTCAAAGATTTTTATACTGAAATACATAACCTTACTTTTCGTCTAAAACGAAAAATACCAGAGTGCGAACTAATTGACATAATTCGGGGGAATTTAAGAAAAAACCTAGCAGCATTAATATTCACGGCATCTATTTCTTCTGTGATGGAATTAAGAAGGGAGTGTCGTAGAGCAGAGAAGCTAATAAAAGATGTTGACAATAAGGAAAAACCCGTGCATGAGTTATCCTTTAGTCATCTAGAAGGAGCAGGAATGGGGAAACCAAATGATGAGGTGGCAGTTGAGGCTATTGCTTTTAGAAGTAATAATCAGGGATCAAGCGGAGTAAAATTTTGCAGGAGCAGTCAGGGTCAAACTATACATTCGGACTTGTCGGCATTGTAATCACACCAAAATAGTAAGGTGTTTTGCTCATCACCTTTTCACCTAAATTTATGTTATACATGCGGCATGCCATCCGATTTCAATAAAAGTTCGGTAAACCAAAGTAGCAAATCGGCTAACGTGTATAAGTCATCTTTTCACAACATGGTTTGTGCAATAAAGATAACTCGTTTTGCAAACTAAACCCAAAGGCGGAAAACAGAAATGTGGCGGAGTCAACCGGGGACTCCACTGTGGCCAAGAAAATCCCGGCACCGGAAAATCAAAAAATTATTACAAGAAGATAGAAGATCTGGGAACGAAGCAGAGCTATTAGTGTTGTCTAATCATCTATCATTACATCAACGATTATTGAGATTTGAGGCCGCAAGAAAGCGAATTTTTGGTGAAGAAATAAAGAAACAGACTCGAAATTATAAGAAGATTGCTAATCTTCGAAGTAGGGATAAAAGGATAAGGGAAAGTTAAGAAAAAAATTATTGAAGCAGTGGTAAATGTAGGAAGCGATAATAGATTTTTTGTTAAAGCATTTGTTGGTGGTAAAGAGGTCTTAGCGTTGCTTGACTCTGGAGTAGAGGCAAAAGTACTTAAATTTAAACACCAAATGGTGAAAACGGCTAATGGAGGTAATGCTAATGTGTACGGTGTGGTAATACTACCAGTACAATGCGAAGGTCTTGTGAAGGATATAGAGTTTTTAATTGTACCTGATCTGCAGCAAGAGTTTTATTTTGGGATAGACTTTTGGAAGACATTCGACCTTTCTGTGGTCAGCAGAATTAATTATTGTACAACAGGTTTAGATACATCTATTGCAGAGCTATCGGAGTCTTAAGAGGAAGCCTTTAGACCATCTAAGCATCATATTTTAACAAGTGAACAAGCAGCTAGACTTGAGGTAGTTAAGCGAGCATTTTCGTACTTTGAAATTCTTGGCTTAGGGAAAACTAGCTTAGAGCAGCACGTAATAGAGCTCATTAATGAGAATATTCCAGTTAAGCCACGGCACTATCCAGTGTCACCGGTAGTCCAAGAATGCTCTATGCGGAACTAGATCGGATGTTAGATCTGGGCGTGATTGAGATTAGAAACAGTAGTTTGAGTCCTCCGGTAACACTGGTAAGAAAGGAGAATAAAACTCGTCTCTGCCTTGCTAAATGCCTAAAAATAGTCAATCTTACGATAAACATTAGGAAGAGCAGATTTTGTTACATTGAAGTCAGTTATTTTTGTTTTGTTGTGGGAGATGGTTCACTTAAAACGGACAGCCGAAAGCTACAAGCTGTTGCCGAGTTTCCAGAACCCAAAACACCACGTCAACTTCGAAGATTCTTGGGAATGACGGGCTGGTATCGTAGATTTGTAAAGGACTACGCTAGCGTTACTGCTCCGCTTCATGACTGTCTCACTAAAGACAGTATCAGAAAATTTGATCTCACCTTTGAGGCCAAACGTGCATTTGAAAATCTAAAAAATTGTTTAATATCTGCGCCAATCCTTATGAACCCTAACTTTAGCAAACCATTCCAAATTGATGACGAGGGAAATGAAAACCCGATAGCATTCATGTCCGCTAAGCTGAACAAAGCACAAAGGAATTATAGCGTAACCGAGCTTGAGTACTATGCCGCTGTACTCAGCGTGAATTAGTTCCGATCTTATATTGAGGGCCTCCCGTTTACGATTATTACGGATCACGCCAGTTTACGCTGCTTGATGAGTCAAAAGAAGTTGCCGGGGCGCTTAGCACGATGGAGTTTGAAGCTCCAAAAATTTAATTTTGATATTCAGCATCGAAGAGGATCCCAGAATATTGTGCCTGGTGCACTGTCACGTGCGAATATGGAGTAACTTACCACGAATGATATAAACATAAACATCGACTTAGAATCACCTGCTTTTAACTCAAATGAGTATCAGACATTAAAGGAAAGCATCATAAGTGAAAGGAATACATTACCGGATGTTCGGGTTTCTGACGGGTTTGTTTACAAACGGACAAGCTTTTATGTCGGAGATGTCTTACAGGAAGATAGGGCTTGGGAATTGTTGGTACCTTCTGAATTAAGACAAGGATTAATGCGGCAGGTACACTATTCATTGTCCACGGTACATGGTGGAGCGCAGAAAACTTTAGCAAGGCTACAAAGTTTATACTACTGGCCTAAAATGGTAACTGTTGTGCAATCGCTAATACGTAAATGTGACATATGTAACATAAATAAAGCATATAATAAATTTAAAAACCTCCCATGGGTAATTAGTTCATAACTGAAAAACCTTTCCAAAGAACCTATATCGATTTTATGGGATCTTACCAAGATCTCGGCGAGGAAATTCATTTCTATTTGTCTGTCTCGATCATTTCACAAAATTTGTATTCCTCGAACCAATGCGCAGTGCAACGTCTTCAAGCATAGTGTCATTTTTAGAAACCAGAGTTTTTCATATATTTGGAGTGCCAGAATTTATACACTCTGACAACGGGCGCCAATTTAGCTCTGAACTTTTCAAAGACCTCTTACACTAATATGGGGTTACTCATGTGAAAACGGCTTTCCACACTCCTCAAAGTAATGCTTCCGAAAGAGTTAACCGTTTGGTACTCCAAATCGTTAGATCCTTTTTTGAGACAAGCAGAATCGGTGGGATGAACACATCTCTGATGTAGCGTTTGCACTAAGGACTGCATACCATACAGCGATAGCCATGGAACCATATTATGCTCTGTTTGGCCATCATTCCGCTGCATATAACATATTGCGAAAAATTGATCAAGTAAAAGATGTTAATTTATCCGTAAACAAATTGCCTGATAGACAACAACTGATACGCGATAAAATTTTTGAAAATCTCAGAGAAGCTCATCAAAGGGGAATGCAAGTTTATAACACTCATTGCAAAGAAGTATAGTTTGTGAAGGGGCAACTGGTATATAGGCGTAACTACAAGCAAAGTAACCAAGCTGAAGTGTATAATTCAAAACTCAGACCTCGACATATTAAGTGCATAGTAGGAGAAACGGTAGGAAATTCCTTTTAGGAGCTTATAGGTCTAGATAGCAGGAAAATGGGGGTATACCATTCAAAAGATAATTTTGTAGCATGAAGAGTAAATGCCCGGCTTGTGCCGGTAGAATTGTGGGCCACACGTTTGCGTAGATATTTGTCAATTACGTAATAATATACGTAAAATAAAACAAAATTTAGTGAGTGACTTTAATTTTTTAAATAAACAAACAAACAAACGATATTAAAACCTGCTTTTACACAACAACAAAGTTGTTGTATTTCGTTTTTTTCTTTTTTACAACGGCATTATTGTTTGAGTAAAAAGAGAAAACAAAAGTACAGTGCGAGGGCTCATTTATGAGTCCCTCAAATTTAAATTAAAATATTTCTGAGAAAAGTGCAAACATAAGCAGTAGAAATGCTTATGTAATACTAAATGCAGATGAACATAGTGAAAACACCAAAATAAATAAAAACAAAAAAACTGATGTGTTTTTAAATGCTGCGCCTATTTACCGCACACGTTCATGTTCACCGTTGTTGCTAAGTAGTGATAATAAAATAAATGTGAATAAATCGTCGTCGTCTTCTGAATACAGTACGACCAAAACAATAATGGACAGTGCCGAAAAACCCAAGACTCAAGTGGGAATGGATAGATACGTGACTGTAATGAAAAGAGGTCGAAGCCCTAAATCTAGTTAAATCGCAGTTAGCACCAAAGTCGAAAGTACATAAAGAATAGGACTCTAACGGAATAAATTCCCAAAATCGTTTTGCTATATTAGATAGAGAAGCAAGTGAACCTAAACGGCACCCAAGTCGTTCAAACCACCTCCAATATATTTAAGGGAGAAAAATTCAGACGACTTAATAAAAAAGTTAATTTCCGTTATTGGGGAGAACTCATTTTTTGTAATTCCTATCAAGCGAGGTAACATTGATGAGACAAAAATTAAATTTATTGACGAAAGCAGTTATCGGAAAGCAAAAAACGAGTTTGAAAGCTGTAAAAAGAACTTTTATACGTATCAGCTGTAGAGTAGGTCTACAGTAATTAAAGGTGTAGATTCATATGTTGATCCAGCTGAAATCAGAGATGGCCTCCAAAAAGCAGGGTTTAAGGTAAAAAGAGTAGATAATCTCAGAAATCGAGATCGTCTCCCCCAACCACTTTTTCGCGTTGAACTGGAACCTGGTGATATCAGATTGAAAAAGAACGATACGCATCCTATTTATAATTTAAAATATCTGCTACACCGCAAAAGATCAGGACCAGTCCAGTGTTTAAATTGCCAAGAATATGGTCATACAAGGACTTACTGCAAGTTGCCTCCGGTTTGCGTAGTATGTGGCGAGCTACATTGTTCCGCTCAATGCGATCAACCTAAGAATGACACTAATGTTAAAAAATGTAGCAATTGCGGTGGAAACGACTCTGCTAATTACAGAGGCTGCCCAGTTTTTTCTATGGTAAGGAAGTCAACACAAAAATTAAATACTCCTGCTAAGCAGACACAATATCGAACAAATGCGCATTGCCCCCAATTACATCAACCAACAACCCAACATGTTTCATACGCGGATATGTTAAAATCCAACCATATTTCAGTGCACAAAGCGACACCGACAACGAATTCTACTCCAAATTTGCAACCGCATCCTAAAGAACAAACACCATCTGGTAATTTTAATTAGTGCATTCGTTAAACAGTTTTATGAGCTCTATGAGCAACATGATGCAAGAAATGGTACGCGTGCAATCTACTATGTTGCAGGCGTTACTTAACAAACCATGAACTGTTTAAAAATATGTTTCTGGAACGCCAACGGCTTGCGCCAACACAAAAATGAACTCGAGTACTTCCTTAACAAGCAACAAATTGACGTCATGCTGGCTGCAGAGACTTACTTAACAACAAATAGCTTTTTTAAAATAAATGGCTATATCTTATATGACACCAGAGACCACCGTGGCAGAGCATGTGGTGGTTCAGCAATACATTAATATTGCTCGAATCAAACATTATTTACTGTGTGATTTTTGTGAAGATTACCTTCAAGCCACAAACATCTGCATGGAAGAAATTCATCAAAGCTTAGTTATTTCTTCGATTTATTCACCTCCCAGGTTTCAAATATCAGATAGTATTGACTCTGTATTGACAGCGATTTCTTCAAATCACTAGGTCCCTGTTTCATAGCATCGACTGCAACGCTAAACATACGTTTTGGGGATCAAGACTAATTAGTCCAAAAGGTAGTGTGTTATTTGACTTGCTTTCAAAAATGAGTTTAAACGTGATATCGAGTGGACAACCCACCTTTTGGCCTACTGATCAGCAAAGAATACCTGAGGTTATTGGTTTTGGCGTAACTAAAGGTATTTCAAAAGAAATGATTGAAGTTGAAGCGTCACTTGAATTATCCTCAGATCATCGTGTCACCAAGAACTAGCACAAGCATAAATTGATTGGAATATAAAAAATATCTCAGTACTCATTGTTTGGAAAATATCCCGCTAAGAACTCCAGAAGACGTAGAGCAAAGTCTTACTGATTTTTGTCAAAACCTTAAATTAGCTGCCCAACACGCAACAGTAACTCGACAACTAATAAGACACAATCAAATCTATTCTGTTGACGTCGAGAGGCTCTTGGCTGAGAAAAGAAAAATTCGCAGAGAGTGGCAATCGCACAGATCTCCGCAACTTAATAGCAGACTTAAAGAATGCACGAAACGGCTAAGAGATTTACTAGAATCCCGAAGAGAAGCATCTCTGAAAAACTATTTAAAAGACCTTGACCCAACTCCTCAATCAGATTATTCATTATGGCGTGCGTGTAGAAACCTTAAAAGGCCAGTAGTATATAAGCCTCCCTTGCGAACTTCGTCTGGAGGCTGGGCAAGGAATGATACCGAAAAAGGCAAATTATTTGTTGAACATTTGAAAAAGGTTTTTACTCCAAATGTATTGACTGATGCAGTTGATTTTCCAACTGTCGAAGTGCTGCAGTACCCTCAAGATTTAATTTTAGTGACATTGAAAGGGTAATAACAGATTTAAACACCAAGAAAGCCCCTGGCTTTGATAAAACCAGTAACAAGATGTTATTTGAGTTGCCCCGTACAGCTCGAAAAATTATTCTTTTTATTTTTAACGCCATTTTACGCCTAGAGTACTTTCCTTCAGGTTGGAAGGTGACGTTAATAACTATGATTCCTAAACCAGGAAAAGACCACACAAAAGTTGAATCATACAGACCTATAAGTCTTTTATCAAATATGTCAAAGCTGTTTGAGAGGATGTTAATAAATAAGCTGAACCCCATTCTAAGCGACAAAGGATGTATTCCGAACCATCAATTTGGCTTCAGAAAAAAACATAGTACAATCGAACAAACTCAAAGGTTAGTTAACGTAATTAAGAAGACCTTTGAAGAAAAAAAAAAAAAAAATACTGCTCTGCACTTTTTATCGACGTTTCCCAAGCATTCGATAAGGTATGGCACGATGGCCTAAAATATAAGTTAAAACTGAATTTGCCCGCAAACTTATATAAGCTCTTAGGTAGTTATTTAACTAATCGGAAATTCATTGTTAAAGAAGTAAATTTTTTAAGCTCACCTGAGCCAATTGAAGCCGGAGTTCCCCAGGGTAGTATATTGGGGACGATTTTATACTTGTTGTATACTTCAGATATGCCAACTAGTGACCGAGTCCACACATCGACATTTGCTGACGACACAGCTTTTTTAAGCTTTCACGAAAGTCCCGAAGTAGCATCACGATATTTACAAGACCACATATTAATTTTAGAAAAGTGGTTGAAGAAATGGAAAATTAAGGTCAATGAACAAAAATGTACTCACATAACTTTTACACTGCGTAGGGAATCGTACCCCCCTATTCACATAAATAACCAAATGAAAACTCAGCTTTCAGAAGTGAAATATCTCGGCATACATCTTGTAACAAGTACGTTTGTATATGTATAAATGAACAGGTTCAAAAAGGAATGTCAACAAAAGCGTATACATACTCCATGTCTTCTCATTATCTTTTGTACACTTACTTATAACGGAGACGTCAAGAACAACAGATCTCATCTAATAATTTCGTACCTGAACTTTGTACACTATTATAAATTGCAATTAGTACATGGTGTCAGAAGTAAATTTTGCAAGTCTAATTCCTGGCGATTTTTTTTAAAGATTTCAAAATGGCGGATGAAGGGCAAAGCCGTACACCACGTTCTTTGGATTGCTCGAATATTGCAACTGAATGGCCGAAATGGAAGCAAAATTTCATGGTTTGGATGATTGCCACTGGAAATATGGATAAGCCAGAAAAAAATAAAATTGCAACTTTCATATGGCTGATTGGCGAGCAAGGAGCCGTGATTTATAATACTTTATTCCCGAATGATGGCACACAGAATTCAATGCTTGGGGAAAAACGTGATGCAGCAGACAAACTTGAACAGCGATCGTTAGACGAGGTCTTAAAAAAATTTGACGACTATTGTTTACCACAAAAGAACGTTGCGATGGAATCTTTTAAGTTCAACACAATCGTACAAAAAGAAAAGCAGTCAATTAATGAATTTGAGTTGCGAAAGCAGTTGCCCTTTTGTGATTTTATGTGTTCTTGTGGTGTTTCATATGAAAACCGAATGCTGCGGGACCGAGTTATTATCGGTGTCCACGATAGAAAGCTGCAATTAAAATTACTGGATGGCAGAGACGACACATTGGCAAAGGTTCTTGAAACGTGTAAAATTTATGAAGCGGCTAATGCTAATAAATCTATTTTGGAAGCAAAGACATCGGCAATTGCAAGTATGTCAACAGAAGAAAACAAACAGGCAGCAGAAATTGATACTATTAAACGTTTTTGCTTCAATTGTGGTTATTCATGGTCTCCAAAACATGCTAGTGAATGCAAGGCGAAAGATGTTAAGTGCCGAATCTGTTCTAAAATTGGACATTATGCCAGAATGTGCCGTCAAAAAGGAAGAATACAGCAATCTCAGCAAAAGAAGAATAACAATGATGACAATAGTGGTAATAGTCGATACAACCAGCGAGGAATTGGCAGTGTTGCTTGGGGTGACGTTCAAGGTAGGTCAAAAGATAATTTTGAGAAGATAGGGAATATGCTAAGTAATGGACATTATTTTAGAATAAATGTAGTAGATGTGAATCGGGCAAAATGGACGAAAGAATTTCGTGTTGGTGAGGAGATAGTAAAATTTAAGATTGATACTGGAGCTGACGTGAATTGCATTCCTTTGAGTTTTGTTAAAAAATTAAATTTAAAAATTAATAATAAACGGATTGAGTTTCCTGTTTTCGATTATAATAATAATAGAGTTAACATTTTTGGTACTGTGAGATTGAACTGTATTGATTTAAGGTCAAACTCGGGAAAAGAAGGATTATTTCTGGTTGTTGATGATAAACTTGAGCCGATACTTGGATTAGAAAGCTGTATTGAATTTGGGTTAGTTAAACGGATGGATATAGATAAAATTTCATTACCGGATATTGTGAAATTATTTGTTAGGGAATACAGTGATGTGTTTCGAGGATTTGGAAAGTTCCCGGGTGAATATAAAATTTATTTAAAGGAAGACTCAAAACCAGTGCTTCACTACAAGAAACGAATACCACATGCATTAATGGATAGACTGAAAAAAGAGTTAGATATTTTGGTAGAAGATGGTATAATTTCGGTGGTGAATTACCCTACAGATTGGGTCAATAATTTGCAACTTGTTGAAAAAGCAAATGGTAGGCTACGTATTTGTCTTGATCCCAGACCCTTGAATGAATGTATCAAGCGGGAGCATTTTCTAATACCTACAATTGAAGATTTGACATCAGGTTTGGCTAATGCGAGGGTTTTTACAGTAATTGATCTTACCAGTGGTTTTTGGCATATGTCATTGGAGAGGTCATCGTCAGAATTAACAACCTTCATGACCCCATTTGGAAGGTATAGATTTAACCGTTTACCTTTCGGTCTTAACTGTGCTCCAGAAATGTTTCAAAGAACAATGGTGCAAATTTTTGGGGATATTCCAGGAGTTTATATTTATTTTGATGATATTCTGGTTGGTGCGCCGAATATCGCGGAACATGATAGAATTTTGCAATTGGTAATGCAACGTGCTAGGGAGAATAATGTAAAGTTTAATGCTGAAAAAATACAATACCGAAAAGAATCAGTGAAATTTATGGGACATACTGTATCGTACAATCAGATTAAAGCGGGTAGAAAATATTGTGAAGCTATTCTTGGTATGGAAAGGCCTATGGATAAGGCTGGGGTTTTGAGGTTTCTCGGATTAATAAAATATTTAGCACGATTTATACCAAATTTATCGAAAATAACGGCAGGATTACGCAATTTAACTAGGCTGGATGTAGATTTTAAATGGCAAGAAGATCATGAGAAGGAATTTAAGAGTTTGTTAAATATTGTTGCTTCTGAGCCCGTGTTGGCGATTTATGACCCGAAATTACCTGTAAGAATCCAGACTGATGCTTCTAAAGATGGATTGGGCTGTGTATTGGTTCAAGATGGACACCCGGTCGCATTTGCATCACGAACGTTGACCAAAAGTGAGCAAAAGTGGGCTCAGATTGAAAAGGAGCTTTTAGCCATTGTATTTGCGTGTCAGCGTTTTCATTATTTCATATATGGTCGTGAATTCACCGTTGAGAGTGACCATAAACCGTTAGAAACTTTGGTTAAACGAGATATTGACGACGTTACAATGCGTCTTCAACGCATGTTTATGTCGTTACTGAAATATCCTCAAATGACCGTCATTTACAGGCCAGGAAAAGAGATGTTAGTTGCGGACTGCTTATCGCGGGCACAACTTTCTGATGAGGAAGAGTTGGAAGGTATGTCAGGCATAATTCATAGGGTGAAAGAATTGGTTTGTTTATCGGAAGAGAATTTCAATTATTATCTGAATATTTTGAATGATGATGAACACTACAGTCGAATTTGTAAGTACATTGAGAACGGGTGGCCAAGTTTCCACCAGTTAAATGATGTATGTCAACACTTTCATAAGCTAAAATCGGAACTACATGTTGAGGGCGGGCTGCTATTGATGAATCATAAATTAGTCATACCAACAAAGTTACAAGAAAAGATTATCAAATGGTTGCATGGGGCGCACCTTGGTATTGAAAAGACATTGGCAAGGGCTAGGGGATTATATTATTGGCCCGGAATGAGCGCTAGAATTAAAGAGGTTGTTCAGTCCTGTAATATTTGTGAAAAATTTCGGCGAAATAATCAGAAAGAACCATTACTACAGGAGGAAAGTCCAAGATATCCGTTTCATGTAGTTGGAGTTGACTTATTTGAATACGCTGGTAGAGATTTTGTTGCAATTTTTGATGCTTATTCCAACTACTTGGCTGCAATACCCTTGAACAATAAAACATCGAAACACATTATTGAACAAATTAATCAGTTATTCTTTAAAATTGGGTTTCCAACTATAATCAAATGTGACAATTGCCCATTTGGATCAAGAGACTTTGATCAATATGCCTCTCAGTTTAATATACAATTTCAATTCTCTAGTCCACGGTATCCGCAGAGCAATGGTTTAGCTGAAAAAGGTGTGGCTATTGCAAAGAATATATTGAAACGGTGCTATGAAGCAAATGATTTGGGCTCATATCAGTACAGAATTTTAGAATACAATACGACTCCCGTTGCAAGTATGCAGATGTCACCATCCGCATTATTCTTTGGGAGACTTATTAAAACTAAGTTACCAGTATCGAGCTCAATGTTAACCAGAAATAAGCTCACGGAAGATTATGTTCAAGAAAAAATTAAAAGAAAAAAGAATAGACAAAAGCATTATTATGACCGAAACGCGAAATCACTACCGGCTCTTGACATAGGCGAATTAGTTATTTTCAAAAAAAGGGAGAAGGAGTGGCATCATGGTGTGATAGTAAAACAAGTTAATAATCGATCATATATTGTCAGAGATAATTTTGATAATTTTTATAGACGCAACAGAAGATTTATATCACGCTCCAGAAATACCGATTTTAGCGCAAGTGATTTACTGTTTGAGGATAATATTGAAGGTAGTCACTATAGGGATCAATCAGAGGTAAACATAGCGCCATCACTGAGTACAAACTGTGATCAGGTGAATAGAGATTATAGTGGGGAGAATAATTCTACTGACGGTAGGGGAACAGTAGTACAGGAAACAGAGGGTGAAACAAGTCAGTCCGAGATAGTAGAAGTTAATACTGAGCCTAATGCTGCTGGTCAAAGCGATTTACCAGTTAGGGAAGTCAGGACTAGAAGTGGTCGAGTAGTGAGGCGCCCAAGAAGATATTGTGATTAAAAAAAAAAAAAAAAAAAAAAAAAAAAGCGTGTAACAAGTACGTTTGTATATGTATTAATGAACAGGTTCAAAAAGGAATGTCAACAAAAGCGTATACATACTCCATGTCTTCTCATTATCTTTTGTACACTTACTTATAACGGAGACGTCAAGAACAACAGATCTCATCTAATAATTTCGTACCTGAACTTTGTACACTATTATAAATTGCAATTAGTACACATCTTGACCGGCGTCTTACTTGGAAACGCCACAAAGTTAACACAAATGAAGTTAAAAGCAGTCCAACTAAACTGGCTTATCGGCTGTTTACGCTGGTTGATGAGTCAAAAAGAGGTGCCAGGGCGCTTAGCACGATGGAGTTTGAAGCTCCAAAAGTTTAATTTTGATATTCAGCATCGAAGAGGATCCCAGAATATTGTGCCTGGTGCACTGTCACGTGCGTATATGGAGGAAGTTACCACGAATGAAATCGACTTAGAATCACCTGCTTTTAACTCAAATGAGTATCAGACATTAAAGGAAAGCATCATAAGTGAAAGGAATACATTACCGGATGTTCGGGTTTCTGACGGGTTTGTTTACAAACGGACAAGCTTTTATGTCGGAGATGTCTTACAGGAAGATAGGGCTTGGGAATTGTTGGTACCTTCTGAATTAAGACAAGGATTAATGCGGCAGGTACACTATTCGTTGTCCACGGTACATGGTGGGGTGCAGAAAACTTTAGCAAGGCTACAAAGTTTATACTACTGGCCTAAAATGGTAACTGATGTGCAATCGCTAATACGAAAATGTGACATATGTCGCATAAATAAAGCATCTAATAAATTTAAAAACCTCCCGTGGGTAATCAGTTCATAACTGAAAAACCTTTCCAAAGGATCTATATCGATTTTATGGGATCTTATCCAAGATCTCGGCGAGGAAATTCATTTTTATTTGTCTGTCTCGATCATTTCACAAAATTTGTATTCCTCGAACCAATGCGCAGTGCAACGTCTTCAAGCGTAGTGTCATTTTTAGAAACCAGAGTTTTTCATATATTTGGAGTGCCAGAATTTATACACTCTGACAACGGGCGCCAATTTAGCTCTGAACTTTTCAAAGACCTCTTATACTAATATGGGGTTACTCATGTGAAAACGGCTTTCCACACTCCTCAAAGTAATGCTTCCGAAAGAGTTAAACGTTTGGTACTCCAAATCGTTAGATCCTTTTTTGAGACAAGCAGAACCGGTGGGATGAACACATCTCTGATGTAGCGTTTGCACTAAGGACTGCATACCATACAGCGATAGCCATGGAACCATATTATGCTCTGTTTGGCCATCATGCCGCTGCATATAACATATTGCGAAAAATTGATCAAGTAAATGATGTTAATTTATCCGTAAACAATCAGATTATTCATTATGGCGTGCGTGTAGAAACCTTAAAAGGCCAGTAGTATATAAGCCTCCCTTGCGAACTTCGTCTGGAGGCTGGGCAAGGAATGATACCGAAAAAGGCAAATTATTTGTTGAACATTTGAAAAAGGTTTTTACTCCAAATGTATTGACTGATGCAGTTGATTTTCCAACTGTCGAAGTGCTGCAGTACCCTCAAGATTTAATTTTAGTGACATTGAAAGGGTAATAACAGATTTAAACACCAAGAAAGCCCCTGGCTTTGATAAAACCAGTAACAAGATGTTATTTGAGTTGCCCCGTACAGCTCGAAAAATTATTCTTTTTATTTTTAACGCCATTTTACGCCTAGAGTACTTTCCTTCAGGTTGGAAGGTGACGTTAATAACTATGATTCCTAAACCAGGAAAAGACCACACAAAAGTTGAATCATACAGACCTATAAGTCTTTTATCAAATATGTCAAAGCTGTTTGAGAGGATGTTAATAAATAAGCTGAACCCCATTCTAAGCGACAAAGGATGTATTCCGAACCATCAATTTGGCTTCAGAAAAAAACATAGTACAATCGAACAAACTCAAAGGTTAGTTAACGTAATTAAGAAGACCTTTGAAGAAAAAAAAAAAAATACTGCTCTGCACTTTTTATCGACGTTTCCCAAGCATTCGATAAGGTATGGCACGATGGCCTAAAATATAAGTTAAAACTGAATTTGCCCGCAAACTTATATAAGCTCTTAGGTAGTTATTTAACTAATCGGAAATTCATTGTTAAAGAAGTCAATTTTTTAAGCTCACCTGAGCCAATTGAAGCCGGAGTTCCCCAGGGTAGTATATTGGGGACGATTTTATACTTGTTGTATACTTCAGATATGCCAACTAGTGACCGACTCCACACATCGACATTTGCTGACGACACAGCTTTTTTAAGCTTTCATGAAAGTCCCGAAGTAGCATCACGATATTTACAAGACCACATATTAATTTTAGAAAAGTGGTTGAAGAAATGGAAAATTAAGGTCAATGAACAAAAATGTACTCACATAACTTTTACATTGCGTAGGGAATCGTGCCCCCCTATTCACATAAATAACCAAATGAAACCTCAGCTTTCAGAAGTGAAATATCTCGGCATACATCTTGACCGGCGTCTTACTTGGAAACGCCACAAAGTTAACACAAATGAAGTTAAAAGCAGTCCAACTAAACTGGCTTATCGGCTGTTTACGCTGGTTGATGAGTCAAAAGGAGGTGCCAGGGCGCTTAGCACGATGGAGTTTGAAGCTCCAAAAGTTTAATTTTGATATTCAGCATCGAAGAGGATCCCAGAATATTGTGCCTGGTGCACTGTCACGTGCGTATATGGAGGAAGTTACCACGAATGAAATCGACTTAGAATCACCTGCTTTTAACTCAAATGAGTATCAGACATTAAAGGAAAGCATCATAAGTGAAAGGAATACATTACCGGATGTTCGGGTTTCTGACGGGTTTGTTTACAAACGGACAAGCTTTTATGTCGGAGATGTCTTACAGGAAGATAGGGCTTGGGAATTGTTGGTACCTTCTGAATTAAGACAAGGATTAATGCGGCAGGTACACTATTCGTTGTCCACGGTACATGGTGGGGTGCAGAAAACTTTAGCAAGGCTACAAAGTTTATACTACTGGCCTAAAATGGTAACTGATGTGCAATCGCTAATACGTAAATGTGACATATGTCGCATAAATAAAGCATCTAATAAATTTAAAAACCTCCCGTGGGTAATCAGTTCATAACTGAAAAACCTTTCCAAAGAATCTATATCGATTTTATGGGATCTTATCCAAGATCTCGGCGAGGAAATTCATTTTTATTTGTCTGTCTCGATCATTTCACAAAATTTGTATTCCTCGAACCAATGCGCAGTGCAACGTCTTCAAGCGTAGTGTCATTTTTAGAAACCAGAGTTTTTCATATATTTGGAGTGCCAGAATTTATACACTCTGACAACGGGCGCCAATTTAGCTCTGAACTTTTCAAAGACCTCTTATACTAATATGGGGTTACTCATGTGAAAACGGCTTTCCACACTCCTCAAAGTAATGCTTCCGAAAGAGTTAAACGTTTGGTACTCCAAATCGTTAGATCCTTTTTTGAGACAAGCAGAATCGGTGGGATGAACACATCTCTGATGTAGCGTTTGCACTAAGGACTGCATACCATACAGCGATAGCCATGGAACCATATTATGCTCTGTTTGGCCATCATGCCGCTGCATATAACATATTGCGAAAAATTGATCAAGTAAAAGATGTTAATTTATCCGTAAACAAATTGCCTGATAGACAACAACTGATACGCGAAAAAATTTTTGAAAATCTCAGAGAAGCTCATCAAAGGGGAATGCAAGTTTATAACACTCGTTGCAAAGAAGTATAGTTTGTGAAGGGGCAACTGGTATATAGGCGTAACTACAAGCAAAGTAACCAAGCTGAAGTGTATAATTCAAAACTCAGACCTCGACATATTAAGTGCATAGTAGGAGAAACGGTAGGAAATTCCTTGTACGAGCTTATAGGTCTAGATAGCAGGAAAATGGGGGTATACCATTCAAAAGATAATTTTGTAGCATGAAGAGTAAATGCCCGGCTTATGGCGGTAGAATTGTGGGCCACTAGTTTGCGTATTAATTTATCAATTAGAACGGACGTGTATTTTTTTAAGCTCCCAATATACGTAAAATAAAACAAAATTTAGTGAGTGACTTTAATTTTTTAAATAAACAAACAATAATAAAACCTATTTTTACGTTCGGTACTCCAAATCGTTAGATCCTTTTTGGGAGACAAGCAGAATCGGTGGGATGAACACATCTCTGATGTAGCGTTTGCACTAAGGACTGCATACCATACAGCGATAGCCATGGAACCATATTATGCTCTGTTTGGCCATCATGCCGCTGCATATAACATATTGCGAAAAATTGATCAAGTAAAAGATCTTGATTTATCCGTAAACAAATTGTCTGATAGACAACAACTGATACGCGATAAAATTTTTGAAAATCTCAGAAAAGCTCATCAAAGGGGAATGCAAGTTTATAACACTCGTTGCAAAGAAGTGTAGTTTGTGAAGGGGCAACTGGTATATAGGCGTAACTACAAGCAAAGCAACAAAGCTGAAGGGTATAATTCAAAACTCAGACCTCGACATATTAAGTGCATAGTAGGAGAAACGGTAGGAAATTCCTTGTACGAGCTTATAGGTCTAGATAGCAGGAAAATGGGGGTATACCATTCAAAAGATAATTTTGTAGCATGAAGAGTAAATGCCCGGCTTATTTTTTTTTTTTTTTTTTTTCATAATTTGTTTATTGAATCTTCAAAGTATTTGAACTAACAATAAGTGTTCACATCTTAAATCTAAGGTAAAATAAATTAAACTTGTAAAGTCCAGCCAGTGCTAGACAATAAAACTATTAGTTATACAATTACTGATATTATATGAGAGATATTCATCTGATGTTCGGCTAAAAGAAGCAAGATTTCTCCTTCTTAGTCGAATGTAACCACGATCGTTAAGGATGTTTCGAGCCAGTGGATTTGGGTGTGTTTCCAGCTTTTTCAGATACGTTACTGCATGTTTCGCTATTTCATCAGTAACTAATGGGATGTTTAGATCTTTGTGAATGTTTGAGTTTTTTACATACCAGGGTGCAACTGTTATCATTCGTAAAATCCTATTTTGACGCCTTTGAATTTTTTCTAAGTTTGAAGCGGAGGCAGTGCCCCATAATTGAATCCCGTAACACCATATAGGTTTGAGAATCGATTTATACAATAGAAGTTTACAATCCAGTCTTAGGGTTGAATTTCTACCAATCAGCCAATTAATTTGTTCTGCTTTTAGCTTCATCTGTGTCAATTTTGCTTCGATGTGTCTTTTCCAAGTTAAGCGTCGATCAAGATGAATACCAAGATATTTTACCTCTGAATGCTGGGGTATAACTTGGTTGTTTATGCGGATAGGTGGGCATGAATCTCTACGCAGTGTAAAAGTTATGTGGATACATTTTTGTTCATTTATTTTTATTCTCCATTTTTTTACCCACATCTCCAGGTGAACTATATGATCCTGTAGATATTTGGAAGCTATATGGGGGCTTTCATGAACGCTTAGAAAAGCCGTGTCATCCGCAAATGTCGAGGTATGGACTCGGTTACTTGTGGGCATATCCGAAGTGTACAACAGGTATAAAACGGGGCCCAAAATACTACCTTGGGGAACTCCAGCTTTAATTGGCACAGGCGAGCTCAAAAAATCTCCCTCTTTAAGGATAAACTTGCGACCAGTTAAATAGTTTTTTAAAAGATTATAGAAGTTGTGGGGTAAATTAAGTTTTAACTTATATAGTAAGCCTTCGTGCCATACTTTGTCAAACGCTTGGGAAACGTCTATAAAAAGCGCAGAACAATATTTTTTTTCCTCAAATGTCTTTTTTATTACATTTACCAATCTGTTCGTTTGTTGTACAGTGCTGTGCTGTCTTCTGAATCCGAATTGATGATTCGGAATACATCCTTTTTCGCTCAAAATTGGGTTCACCTTAGTAATAAAGATTTTTTCAAACAGTTTTGACATATTTGTTAGCAGACTTATTGGTCTATATGAATCGACCTTTGTGAGGTATTTCCCTGGCTTAGGTATCATAGTTATAACGGAGACCTTCCAGGCTTGAGGGAAGTACTCAAGGCGTAAAATGGCATTAAAAATGTATAGTATTATTCTGACTGCTACTCGGGGAAGCTCCATAATCATCTTGTTGCTTATTTTGTCGAAACCATACGCTTTCTTTGGGTTTAAACTACCAATTGCCCCTTCAATATCACGAAGGTTAAATCTTAGTGGTAATATTGCTTCACCATCGATGGGTGGAAAATCAGTTTTATCAGTAGATATATTCGGGATAAATACATTTTTTAGATGGGTAACAAAGAGATTACCTTTTTCGGTTTCGTCTCTTGCCCAGCCGCCACATGGGGTGCACAGAGGAGGCTTACGTATAACAGGTCTTTTAAGGTTTTTTGTTGCGCGCCACAATGAGTAGTCTGATTTTGGAGAAGCGTTAAGGCCTGCCAAGTATTTTTCCAGGGATTCATTTTTTCTGTATTCTAGAAGCTTTTTTAGTCGTTTTGTAATTTCTTTTAATTTGTGCTTTAATTGAGGAGATCTGTGTACTTGCCACTCTCTACGAGTTCTTCTTTTTTCAGTTAACAGGCTTTCGACGTCTGCAGAATAAATTTTATTGTAACGATTTTCTATTCTGTTCTTCGTAGCATGGTGAACAGATATTTGGAGTTTATTATTAAAATCTGTAAGGCATTGCTCTACATCGTCTGGCGTTCTTAGTGGGATTTTTTCTGAAAGATGAGTGCTGAGGTACTTTCTATATTTCAACCAGTTTATGCTTGTACTAGTCTTTGCTAACAATCCGGAAGGTGATACTATTTTTTGGGAGTTCCAAATAGTAACGATTGTGGGTGAATGATCTGAAGATAACTCTAGGGATGCTTCAACTTCAATAATTTCTCTTGAAAAACCCTTTGTTACCCCAAAGTCGATAACATCAGGTATTTTTTGTTGATCAGTAGGCCAATATGTAGGTTGTCCACTAGAAATGACATTTAAGCCCATTTTTGAAATTGTTTCAAACAAAATGCGACCTTTTGGGGTAATAAGCCGCGACCCCCAGAAGGTGTGTTTTGCATTGTAATCACCCGCTGCAATGAACCGGGGGCCTAGTAATTTGTAGAAGTCTCGGAACTCACTTTCCGATATCGAAAATCTGGGTGGGGAGTAAATTGAAGATATAACCACTTTCTGGTGAAAGTCTTCAAGACAGATATTTGTTGCCTGCATGTAATCCTTACATAAGTCGTCTAGCAAGTAGTGTTTTAACCGAGCTTTTATCAGAATAGCCGAACCTCCACATGCTCTGCCGCGTGGGTCCTTTGTATCGTATAAAATATAGCCATGGATTTTAAAAAAGCTGTTGATTGTCAAGTGCCCGGCTTATGGCGGTAGAATTGTGGGCCACACGTTTGCGTAGTTATTTGTCAATTAGAACGGACGTGTATTTTTTTAAGCAATATACGTAAAATAAAACAAAATTTAGTGAGTGACTTTAATTTTTTAAATAAACAAACAAACAAACGATATTAAAACCTGCTTTTACACAACAAAAAAGTTGTTGTATTTCGTTTTTTTCTTTTTTACAACGGCATTATTGTTTGAGTAAAAAGAGAAAACAAAAGTACAGTGCGAGGGCTCATTTATGAGTCACTCAAATTTAAATTAAAATATTTCTGAGAAAAGCGCAAACATAAGCAGTAGAAATGCTTATGTAATACTAAATGCAGATGAACATAGTGAAAACACCAAAGTAAATAAAAACAAAAAACTGATGTGTTTTTAAATGCTGCGCCTATTTACCGCACACGTTCATGTTCACCGTTGTTGCTAAGTAGTGATAATAAAATAAATGTGAATAAATCGTCGTCGTCTTCTGAATACATTACGACCAAAACAATAATGGACAGTGCCCAAAAACCCAAGACTCAAGTGGGAATGGATAGATACGTGACTGTAATGAAAAGTGGTCGAAGCCCTAAATCTTCGCAGTTAGCACCAAAGTCGAAAGTACATAAAGAAAAGGACTCTAACGGAATAAATTCCCAAAATTGTTTTGCTATATTAGATAGAGAAGCAAGTGAACCTAAAACGGCACCCAAGTGGTTCAAACCACCTCCAATATATTTAAGGGAAAAAAATTCAGACGACTTAATAAAAAAGTTAATTTCCGTTATTGGGGAGAACTCATTTTTTGTAATTCCTATCAAGCGAGGTAACATTGATGAGACAAAAATTCAATTTATTGACGAAAGCAGTTATCGAAAAGCAAAAAACGAGTTTGAAAGCTGTAAAAAGAACTTTTATACGTATCTGCTGAATAGTAGCAAAGGTCTACAGGTAGTAATTAAAGGTGTAGAGTCATATATTGATCCATCTGAAATCAGAGATGGCCTCCAAAAAGCAGAATTTAATGTAAAAAGAGTAGATAATCTCAGAAATCGATATCGCGTCCCCCAACCACTATTTCGCGTTGAACTGGAACCTGGTGATATCAGATTGAAAAAGAACGATACGCATCCTATTTATAATTTAAAATATCTGCTACACCGCAAAATAAGCGTAGAGGAACCGCATAAGCGAACAGGACCAGTCCAGTGTTTAAATTGCCCAGAATATGGTCATAGAAGGACTGAGAATGTCACTAATGTTAAAAAATGTAGCAATTGCGGCTGCCCAGTTTTTTTTATGGTAAGGAAGTCGACACAAAAATTAAATACTCCTGCTAAGCAGCCACAATATCGAACAAATGCGCATTGCCCCCAGTTACATCAACCAACAACCCAACATGTTTCATACGCGGATATGTTAAAATCCAACCATATTTCAGTGCACAAAGCGACACCGACAACTAATTCTACTCCAAATTTGAAATCGCATCCTAAAGAACAAACACCATCTGGTAATTTTAATTAGAGCATTCGTTAAACAGTTTTGTGAGCTCTATGAGCAGCATGATGCAAGAAATGGTACGCATGCAATCTACTATGTTGCAGGCGTTACTTAACAAACCATGAACTGTTTAAAAATATGTTTCTGGAACGCAAACGGCTTGCGCCAACACAAAAATGAACTCGAGTACTTCCTTAAGAAGCAACAAATTGACGTCATGCTGGTTGCAGACACTTACTTAACAACAAATTACTTTTTTAAAATAAGTGGCTATATCTTATATTACACCAGAGACCCCCGTGGCAGAGCATGTGGTGGCTCAGCAATACTAATAAAGGCTCGAATCAAACATTATTTACTGTGTGATTTTTGTGAAGATTACCTTCAAGCAACAAACATCTGCATGGAAGAATTTCATCAAAGCTTAGTTATTTCTTCGATTTTTTCACCTCCTAGGTTTCAAATATCAGAGAGTCAATACAGCGATTTCTTCAAATCACTAGGTCCCTGTTTCATAGCATCAGGCGACTACAACTCTAAACATACGTTTTGGGGATCAAGACAAATTAGTCCAAAAGGTCGTGTGTTGTTTGACACGATTTCAAAAATGAGTCTAAACTTAATATCGAGTGGACAACCCACCTTTTGGCCTACTGATCAGCAAAGAATACCTGAGGTTATTGGTTTTGGCGTAACTAAAGGTATTTCAAAAGAAATGATTGAAGTTGAAGCGTCACTTGAATTATCCTCAGATCATCGTGTCACCAAGAACCAATTAAAGCTGGAGTTCCCCAGGGTAGTATATTGAGGACGATTTTATACTTGTTGTTTACTTCAGATATGCCTAATGACCGAGTCCACACATCGACATTTGCTGACGACACAGCTTTTTTAAGCTTTCACGAAAGTCCCGAAGTAGCATCACGATATTTACAAGACCACATATTAATTTTAGAAAAGTGGTTGAAGAAATGGAAAATTAAGGTCAATGAAAAAAAATGTACTTACATAACTTTTACACTGCGTAGGGAATCGTGCCCCCCTATTCACATAAATAACCAAATGATATCTCAGCTTTCAGAAGTGAAATATCTCGGCATACATCTTGACCGGCGCCTTACTTGGAACCGCCACATAGAATCAAAGTTAACACAAATGAAGTTAAAAGCAGTTCAACTAAACTGGCTTATCGGCAGAAATGCTACTCTAGCTTTAGATTGCATACTTTTATTGCACAAGTCAATTTTAAAACCAATTTGGTGCTATGGCATTCAATTATGGGGCACTGCCTCAGCTAGCAATATAGAAAAAATCCAAAGGCGCCAAAACAAGATGATCACAGTTGCTCCCTGGTACATAAGAAACTCGAACATCCACAAAGATCTAAACGTGCCATCTGTTAAAGCAGAAATAGCGAAATAGCGAAATATGCAGTTACGTATTTACAGAAGCTTGAAACACATCCAAATCCGCTGGCCCACAACATGCTAAATGAACGTGGTTATATTCGTCTAAGAAGGAGAGACATTTCTTCTCTCATCCGAACATTAGAGGGATGACCCGCAAATGATAGAAGCAACCGTGAAACATACATCTTTTCTTTGTCTAGCACTGGCTGGACATAACAAGTATATTTATTTTTATTTTAGGCTTAAGATATGAGTAATTATTGTTAGCTTAAAAATATATTTGGAGATTCAATATATAAAATATGAAAAAAGGCCACACGTTTGATAGGAGCATGAATCATCGACGGTTGCGAGCCTGTTGTGAGATCCGAACCCTGATTTTCTTAAATAGTGTTTGAAGTGGTACCATTATTAAGCCTTTAATTAATTCGAATGTTGCACTGGTTAATGCAGGTCTCTACAATCAAAAGCCTAGTTTTTTTCATATAAAAGTTTATGTCCTAAACCAAAAATAATCAAAAGAAATAGAGAATGAAATTTTGTGGTTGTAATTTTTAAATGAAATAAATAATAAAACAAATCACCATAAGTTAAGACAAAAAATGTGTTTATATACTGAATATAAATAATTTAATATAGAAATGTATTTAATATAGAAATAGTTACCATTATACATACTTATGTATGTACTAGTCAGTACATATTTCAGCACCTATGTATGTATATAAGAATTATAAGAGAAACACAAATAAGTTAAGATTACTGGATGCTGACGCCAACATCACAGGGTTATTAATTTATAGGTGAGTTTAGGAGTGCAATAAGTGGATTAATAATAAGAGAAAAAAAGTTTTCTTTATTGCATTCTTTATTTCTCTTAGAATGATTTACCAATATATTTCTTTTACTGTATATGCTAGAAATAACAAAATAAAAAAAAGATAAATGAATTTTTTTTGTAAGAAACCTACACATAATTTTCATATAAATGTTGTTCGCTAACATTACCTAGAGTTTCTGTATGATTTAAATGTTAAATTTGGATAAGAAATTGTAAACTATTTTTGATAGAAGTTTTAAGTAAGTTTAACGAAATACAGACCAACGATACATGTATATATATACTTATATATTCATACAAAAATTATAATATTAGTACAAAGTCAATTTGTTGGATTTTTTTTACATTATTTTTTTTCTTATATATGTATGTATATATTTTTTATATTAATATCTATTACTTTTTTTACTTATATATAAATATGTAAGTAAAAGAATTTAAACACAAGTTTCTTATATGTGTATATATTTTTTATATTAATATCTATTACTTTTTTTACTTATATATAAATATGTAAGTAGAAGAATTTAAACATAAGTTTGAGCTAAATGAATTTCATAAAAACATATTTGTTTGTATTTTTTATTTAAAAATGAAGTGCTAGATGTAAAACTAAGTGGGTGGTGTTGATAAAGAGTTGCAGGCGCTATACTCTGATGATTGCATTGACAGTTTGTTAGGATGGGTTTCGACATGCCTTGGTTTCAGGGAACTGATGTCGATTCTTTTTGGCCTGTGAGGCAGTTCAAGGCTACAATGTTTATTGTAGAAGAGGTGGGTTGGCCGACCAAGGACTAACGGACGGACGCGTAGAGATACTGACTAATACTTGACAACAAAGACCTACTGAGTTAGGGGACCATAACGGGAAATACTCGACGAATGGGCAATTAACTCAGAATATAGGGTTTGAAATATCATAATTGAGTGTGTATTTTTAAATTTTCTGGACACAAAAATTTATGTTGTAGTGCAGGTAACACTGTCTTGGCACAACCCTGCCCATAAGCCGACGAGTAGTACGGGACTATGCCACTGTGTCCACTACCAACACTAGACGTGTTCCTAGAAATTGATATTACAACATATGCGCCCTTATAGTTGGTTTTATATTTAAACAAACTTATTTTATTTTCTATTAAAGAATTACACTTTTTTAAACTTTGTAGGAGTTGTTTGCCCTTTTCTTTGTGTGGTAACGCTCTTGTACTTTTGGCAAAATAATTAAACTTAAAAAATCGTTATTTTTTTAAATTTTATTTTTTTATCATGGAAATACATATTTTGCTTTTATAAAATTAAATAACTACTATATGATTTTCATTTGAACTATTTTTGAATTAATAAATTAATTACACTAGAGAACAGTTTTTTGACCAAACGCATTTGACACCTAATCTATATGTAAAATTGTCCGCTGAATCCAAATATGAAGTCAGAATGGTCAAAAGTAGAACAGTTTTCGAGATATTGCGTAATAACCGTTTTTTGCGTTTTCTAAAAAGGTTATGTCACTATAGTGAACGTACCTTCAAAACAGCTTGGCGGATTTTGAAAGTCTTTTTTGCCGTTGAAAGACAATAAAATTATCAAAACAATCACGGAACGCTTGCAAAAATTGATTAAGAATTTAGAGTTTTACAGTTGACCAAAGCTTGAACTTCACGAAAATTTTAATGATTTTTTGAAATTTTGCTGTTTTCAACTTCTTTTTTTTAAACCAAACAATAACTTTTTCTTTAGTTTCATCACTTACGAGATTAATTTATTTCAATACAAATATTACGGGTCCAATAAGAATCAGATCGGTGCAAAAATCACAGAGTTATAGAAGATTAATTGAATTATCCCATTTTTAGATTTTTATAAAATTAAAAAAATGCATGTCGGTATAAATTGCATTATTAATAATAAATATTAAAAATGACTTAGAACTGTTGAATTGCTTTGCCTATTGTAATTATTTTCTGCCTCTCGCACAAGGAACCAACAATAGTCGCCCAGCATCACCTCATCATACACCCCTTGGTACCGACGTTCCATTTCTTGTATTTGTTGGTGAAAACGCTCACCATGTTCGTCACTTTCATCGCCGAGGTTATTTGGGAAGAAATTTAAGTGCGAATGCAGAAGGTGTATTTTTAAAGACATATTAACTCCTTTTTAAATAAGATATAAAAATGAGTGTTAAGTAAAATTCTTCAATGAAAAAACGATTTAAAAACCGTACCAATTTTCTCATAGTTTTTTAAATTTCTTCCCAAATTACCTCGGCGATGAAAGTGACGAACATGGTGAGCGTTTTCACCAACAAATACAAGAAATGGAACGTCGGTACCAAGGGGTGTATGATGAGGTGATGCTGGGCGACTATTGTTGGTTCCTTGTGCGAGAGGCAGAAAATAATTACAATAGGCAAAGCAATTCAACAGTTCTAAGTCATTTTTAATATTTATTATTAATAATGCAATTTATACCGACATGCATTTTTTTAATTTTATAAAAATCTAAAAATGGGATAATTCAATTAATCTTCTATAACTCTGTGATTTTTGCACCGATCTGATTCTTATTGGACCCGTAATATTTGTATTGAAATAAATTAATCTCGTAAGTGATGAAACTAAAGAAAAAGTTATTGTTTGGTTTAAAAAAAAGAAGTTGAAAACAGCAAAATTTCAAAAAATCATTAAAATTTTCGTGAAGTTCAAGCTTTGGTCAACTGTAAAACTCTAAATTCTTAATCAATTTTTACAAGCGTTCCGTGATTGTTTTGATAATTTTATTGTCTTTCAACGGCAAAAAAGACTTTCAAAATCCGCCAAGCTGTTTTGAAGGTACGTTCACTATAGTGACATAACCTTTTTAGAAAACGCAAAAAACGGTTATTACGCAATATCTCGAAAACTGTTCTACTTTTGACCATTTTGATTTCATATTCGGATTCAGTGAGCAATTTTACATACAGATCAAGTGTCAGATTCATTTGGTCACGACTTTGTTGAAATTTTGTGAAGTAGTGTTATTTAGGCTTAAGTTCTTAATTATAAAGAGATAAACCTAGAATGAAAACCTGGTTTAATCAGACGTGCAAAAATGCAGTCAGATTCAGAGAGGAAGCATTCAGTGCCTGGCGTAAAAATAAAAACGCAGACACTGATTCGCTACGCAAAAGAGCGAGATCTTCGTGTGCCAAAGTACTTAGGCGTGAAAAAGGTCTACACGATGAGCGTCTTCGTGCTAAAGTTCTTTCTGTCCCTCGGGGTAGTAAGAGCTTTTGGTCATTTGTCAAAAGAGTAAAGGATAATGCTAGTTCCTCAATTCCGACGCTTTTGAAAGATGACCAAATATTCACTGACCCGGCTGACAAAGCTAACCTTCTGGCTGGTCAATTTGCAAGAAATTCCTACTTACCGGAAAGCAATCAGCCACTACCCGTGCTTGACAGAGTATCAGTAACTATGCCAAAGATATTCTTTCGAGCACGTGCAGTTAAAAAGGTCTTAGCAGATCTTAATATCAACAAGTCTTCTGGGCCGGATGGCATTCCAGCACTGGTCTTGCAACAGTGCTCTAGCACGTCCATTAGCGACTCTTTTCAGCACCTTGTATCATACTGGTGAGTTTCCAATGTGCTGGAAGTTAGCTAATGTAACGCCAATCCCCAAGAAAGGAGAGGCTAACAACCCTGAAAATTACCGCCCAATTGCAGTCTGTTCTACTCTTTCTAAGGTAATGGAAAGTATGCTAAATTTTCATCTTGTCAAGTATCTGGAGTCCAACAGCTTACTAAGCGATCGCCAGTATGGTTTTCGTAGGGGCGCTCTACAGGGGACTTGCTGGCTTTCCTTTCGGAAAAATAGTGTCAATCCATTCACCATTTCGGCGAAAGTAAGGTGGTGGCTCTAGATATCTCCAAGGCCTTTGATAGAGTGTGGCATGGTGCACTCCTGTCAAAACTTATTGCTTTTGGTGTCGGTGATAGCTTTTCTCGATTTATATCGAGCTTTGTCAGGGATCGCACTATACGAGTTGTTATAGATGGGATTTCATCAAACGAGTTCAAGATTAATTCAGGGGTACCGCAAGGCTCTGTTCTTTCTCCTACCCTGTTTCTTATTTTTCTAAATGACCTTCTCTGTCAAACTTCCAACCCTATCTACTCTTTTGCAGATGATAGCAGCATTTGCCATTCGTATTCATTCTGCAGACGGACGAGCCTTTTAGAGATTGGGGCCAAGCGGCAAAACATGAATGATACGCTCAATCACGATGTTATGAAGGTATAATGTCCAATAAACTTTTTAATATAACATTCCATTTCCAAATTATATCGATATCAAATTACCGTGTGACTCTAAATTATTTCAATATCATGTGACTTTAAATTATTGCAATACCGTGTGACTTTAAATATATTTTGGCATTCTTTAATTATTGCATTTGCATCTCGTATTACCATTACTTTCATGACACCACATTAATATGTAAGAAATTATTATTAATAAATAATATAAAAAGAAGTTTAATAAAAGATATGTGTGGAGTTGTTAAAACGTTGTCGCGACACATAGAACACAAAAGATTATTGTGTTTTATTTCCTCTATGTATATTTCGAACATATTACATGGCGACCGTGACAAGTGAAAAAAGTGTTAATTAAGACGTGAACTAAGTGGGTTGTTATTGTGTAAAACTGCAAGTGATTAAAAGTGTATTAAGAAAAAAAGGGAAAAATCAGAGCATGAGTCACATCGAAATTATGGCTCTGTTGTTAGCAGTAGCAATGGTAATTATCTACCTGGTTAAATTAGTATGCAAAACAATCAAAGATATGCAAAGGGTACAACACCGACAGCCCCAAGTATAAGTGAACCACAGCAAATGTGTTATAAATAAATAAAAAAAAAAACCTTTAACAGTGCAGTAATAAATAAAATAAAATAAATTAAAATATCTTTTATAAATCAAATAATTAATAATTAATAATTAATAATTAATAATTCTATTTCATAAATTAATATATTACAAATAAAGTGAACTTATACAGACAGTGAATTGTATAAATATTGCATAAACAGCAGAAAATAAAAATAATAATACAAAAAAAAACAAGAACAAAAGAAAAACTCTGCAAAAATATAAAACCAGCTTTAGAGCTTTAAAACGTGTTTAATTTATAAAAAAAAAAAGAAAAAATAATAAAGCTAAAAAAAAAATATAACTATATAAGAAATAAATTTATTAGAAAACAGTTTCAACATTACAACAAAGTTTTAATAACAATATAAAAAAAGAGAAGCAAGAAGCATCCCCACGCCATGGGATGTATGCTCTCCACGCCGAGGAGAAGCCAACGTTGTACTCCAGGAACAACAACACCAATATCAACACCAGCAACAGCAACAAAAAAAAAATAATCAACCCTAGAAAATGGATAAGTAACAAAAGAAAAATTTATTATAGTATAATTATTTAAGATAGACAATAGTGTCAAATGCAGAAATTTTTTTTTTGAAATATATTTATTGAAAACAAAATAAACTTGTTATAATTAACCTTTATATGACAATATTAATTATTTAACAATAAATTATTAAGAGTACGATTTGGCAAAATATTGGGAGAAAAAGGAAATATAAATATGGGAAAATTATTCCAGTCATATGTCTGACTATAACAGCTGACATTATCAAAACCTGACCCATTTCAAATGCAAAACGCAAAATGCCCTAATTGGGAACAGTTATCTCAACAATTTCAAGAAAATCAAAGCAAATTCCTGCGGTCCTTCAAATGTTTAAACAAACAGAAACTGCCTAGCAGAGCAGTAATAGAATATCATCTGCATTTAATAGAAGTCCACTTTAATACAATAGTAAATACTTTTAATAACACTGCTTATTACCTTACACCCGAACACAGACAAGAGATTTTTGAATTAATAACCAACTTGAAGACAAAGGTTCAGTCAATAGAGAAACGGTTACAAAAAGAACTAGTAATAATATTCAGGGAGAATGGATGCGTAACTATAACATTGGAGGAGATAGATTATGGGAGCATATTGGAAAACTCGAATATTTGGGAACAGTTTGAAGACATTGACCCTGACCTAGCGGACTCAAAAGTGGAACCCATTAAATTCATAGAATTAGCCACTAAAATCCTACCGGAATTTGATGGTAAATTTAAGAACCTTCAAAAATTTCTTGATGCTTTGAACCTTTTAGAATCACTGAAAGGAACCCATGAAAATCTTGCAGTACAAATAATACAGACAAAAATCAGCGGGACAGCTCGCATATCAATCAACGATTTAACGTCCATTGCAGCCATTGCAGACAAATTGAAAACGGTAATAAAGGGAGACTCCACTGACATATTAGTATCCAAATTAATGACCGCACGCCAGGGAAGTAAACCAAACAGCGTATATGCCCAAGAAATAGACGAGCTCTCGAAAATGTTATCAAACGCATATATTTCAGATTTCTTACCACCACAAATAGCAAACAAGTATGCCGTACAGGCAACTGTAAAAGCCCTCGCGAAGAATCTAAATAATGATAGAACAAGAAACATCATTGAAGCAGCTACCTTTGATACAATAGACCAAATAACAGAAAAAATTATGAGCACAGATGTACACCAATCAAGTGTATCAAATGTCTTACAACTGCGTGGTAGATACCGATGGGGCAGGCAAAGATACCCAAATGGGCGCCTGAATTATAACAATCAAGGATCTCATACATACCGTGGAGATCGTCTTTACCAGCAAACTAACAGGGGAAACCCCCGAAGAGTTAATAGACAAAACAATTACCGGCCAAACTCAAATAACAACCACAGTACAACTAGTAGGCAACATACTAATTCCAGACAGTATGCGGACATGAGGGTTATGAATAGGGTCTCGGGAAACCCCGAGGACCCCCAGATAACACTGGGGGAAGAATAGGACATATCTTGACTTTGAATCTGAACCTCAGTGCTTTTGTTAACCTCTCCCTTACGGGAAGTATACAGGCACTAACATTCTTAATAGATACTGGCGCAGATATCTCCTTATTAAAACATGGGAGTGTTAAAGGACCAATTGATGGTAAAATAGTTAATGAATTAAAAGGCATGGGCGAGGGTAGTCAATTCACGATCGGCGTAACTCAAGGTTGGTTGTGCCTCAACAACTTTAAACTAAAACATGAATTTCACGTTGTACCTGATGATTTCTCAATCCCATGCGACGGAGTTTTGGGACTTGACTTCATTAGGGCGCACAATTGTATAATTGACTTCCATTCAAGGGATAACTTCTTGGTAATCCGTCCCATAAATAGCACCATTCAAATGGAAATCCCCATAGTAACAGGTCCGATTCAAGACACTATTGTTATACCACCAAGATCAGAGGTGGTACGGAAAATAAAATTACAACAGGGAATAGACGATATATTTATTCCACATCAAACAGTAGAAAATGAAGTCTTTATCCCAAATACTATTACAAATCTCAATAGCCCGGTGGTATGCGTAATGAATGTATCTAATTCTTCGAAAATAATATCCTTAAAAAATATAAAATATGAGCCTCTGTCTCAATATGAGACTAAAACAATAGACACAACTATAAAAAATTCTAGGTCTAATGAGATTTTAGAAAGACTGATGGTAAATTGCCCGCGAATTGCAAAGAATGACCTTTTGGCTCTGTGTGCCGAATTTACTGACGTGTTTGGGTTGGAAACTGAACCGGTATCTACAAACAATTTTTATAAACAAAAATTGCGTATAGTGAATGAAACACCGATATATATAAAAAACTATAGAATTCCGGAAACACAGAAAGAAGAGATTGAGAGGCAAGTTGATAAGTTAATTAAAGGTGATTTAGTTGAGCCCTCTGTTTCGCCTTATAACAGTCCAGTGTTATTGGTTCCAAAGAAATCTTTGGAAGGTAGCGGTGATAAGAGGTGGCGTCTGGTAATTGATTATAGACAGGTAAACAAAAAACTTTTGTGCGACAAATTTCCTCTCCCAAGAATAGACGATATACTCGATCAGCTTGGAAGAGCTAAATACTTCTCAACATTGGATCTAATGTCTGGATTTCACCAAATCGAATTGGAAGATGGTTCGAGAGATATTACCTCCTTTTCAACACCCAAAGGTTCATTTAGGTTTAAGAGATTACCTTTTGGACTCAAAATCTCACCTAACTCATTTCAACGAATGATGTCACTAGCATTTGCTGGTTTAAAACCGTCAACTGCATTTTTGTATATGGATGATATTATAGTAATCAGATGCTCTAAAGCTCATATGATTAAAAATTTAAGAGAAGTTTTTCATACTTGCAGAAAGTATAATCTTACATTGCATCCTGATAAATGCAGGTTCTTTTGTCATGAGGTCACATTTTTGGGTCATAAATGTACGTCCCAGGGAATTTTACCGGACAGTAATAAATACGATACTATTAAAAATTATCCTAGGCCTAAGGATGGTAATGAAACTAAACGTTTTGTGGCCTTTGCTAACTACTATAGAAAGTTCATTCCAAATTTCGCACATTTCAGTAAACCATTAACAAATCTAACAAAAAAAAACGCAACATTCCATTGGTCGGATAAATGCGAAGATTCATTTAATTATTTGAAAAACACCCTAATATCTCCACCAATCCTACAGTATCCGGACTTCACAAAAACCTTCTACATTACCACAGACGCAAGTAAGTTGGCATGTGGTGCCGTGTTGAGTCAGCAACACGAGGGGACATTGTTGCCCATAGCATATGCATCAAGAACATTCACAAAAGGCGAAAGTAATAAGGCAACTATTGAACAAGAACTTCTGGCCATTCATTGGGCTATTAATTACTTTAGACCTTACGTCTATGGACGAAAATTCATAATTAAAACAGACCACAGACCTCTAACATATTTATTTTCGATGAAAAACCCATCTTCTAAGTTAATGGAGGAATACAATTTCGATATAGAATATATTAAGGGGAGAGAAAATTACGCAGCTGACGCATTGTCAAGAATTACCTTTGAAGATATAAAAGCCTGTAATGTAATGATGGTAACAACTAGGTCCAAGCAACTAGTGCAGGAAAGAGAGAAAGATAGAGAACAAGCCCAACCACAAATTTATGAAAATATATCGGCGCGCCAATTTAAAAAACTTCCCAATATAATAACCCACATCCAAGGATGTGATGTTAAAAGAGGAAGTAAAATTCTATTTAAATTTAAAGCTAATGTTTATGTTATTAATGGACAAATAGACTTAGGTAAATTTTTCCAAGAGCTTGAGTTGCAAGCCAATAATATTCACATTAAAAAATTGCAAATGAGATTAAATGATAAGATGTTTGAAAAGGTACCTATAAAAGAATTTAAAGAATTGGGCAATAAGTTTTTAAAACACATTAAAATAGTGCTTACACCATCAGTTACAGAAATTACAGATGAAACAGAGAAGCAAGAAATATTAAGAAAATTCCACGAGGACCCCCTGCTAGGTGGCCACCCAGGGATAACTCGAATGATTAACAAAATTAGAAGGTATTTTTATTGGAAAAATATTACTAAATATGTCGCAAAGTATGTAAAGGCCTGTGAAACATGTAAACGGAACAAAACAAATAGGAATATTAAACAACCCCTAATTATAACACCAACACCAATGATACCTTTTGATACAGTAGTGATTGACACGATAGGACCATTACCTATTACCGAACATGGACAACAATACATAATAACAATAGTGTGTGATCTAACAAAATATTTAATAAGCATCCCAATTCCAAACAAAACTGCAAAAACTGTAGCAAGAGCAATTTTTGAAAATTTATTTCTTATTTATGGACCCGTCCATAAAATTTTAACTGATATGGGTACTGAATTTAAAAATGAAGTACTACAGGAATTATTAAAACTACTTAACATAAACTTAGTAAATTCAACACCATATCATCATGAAACGTTGGGTACAGTTGAACGTTCACATCGAACCTTCAACGAATTTATCAGATCATATGTATCTAAGTCTCTTAATGATTGGGATCAATGGTTACCCTATTTCACTTATTGTTACAACACAACCCCATCAACAACACACAGTTATTGCCCTTTTGAATTGATATTTGGTAAAACTCCAGAAATTTTTTCTTTATTGAATTCAAAAATCATAGAACCTTTATATAATTTTGATGATTATGTTAAAGAAGTTAGATACCGACTCAAAATTGCCAATGAAAATGCAAGATCTGCATTGCAAAACTCAAAACATTTACAAAAACTAAACTATGATAAAAATACAAAGGCATTACAAATTAAAATTAATGATCAAGTTTTTATAAAAAATGAGCAAGGTCATAAATTAGAAAACGTTTATAAAGGTCCATATAAAGTAATAAAAGTCGATAACAAAAACAATTGCACTTTACAAATTGATAAAAAGAAAGAAATAATAGTTCATAAAAATAGGCTTAAATTAGCAACTATATAAACATATATGAAAAAAAAGAGAACTAAATAGTCTAAAGAAAAATACATAGTAACAAGTATGTTAATAAAATAACACAGTAAATAAAAAAAAACTATAAAATAAGAAAAAAGGTAGAATAATAATTTATTTTTAAGATATCAAATTAAACTACAAGAATTTATATAAACAAAATTTTATGAATTAAGCAAAAATATATACATATATATGTATATACATATGCAAATACTTTTATTTTTTATTAATTATTTAAATATTTTTTTTGGTAAATAAATATAAATTATAATTATTTCTCTTCAAGAAATGCATATTATATAGCATTTGTAAAGAAAGCTCTTATGGCTGCCATCTGATCAATGTTAGCTATAAGACCTTTCTATTTAAGAGGGGTGGTGTTATGAAGGTATAATGTCCAATAAACTTTTTAATATAACATTCCATTTCCAAATTATATCGATATCAAATTACCGTGTGACTCTAAATTATTTCAATATCATGTGACTTTAAATTATTGCAATACCGTGTGACTTTAAATATATTTTGGCATTCTTTAATTATTGCATTTGCATCTCGTATTACCATTACTTTCATGACACCAGATTAATATGTAAGAAATTATTATTAATAAATAATATAAAAAGAAGTTTAATAAAAGATATGTGTGGAGTTGTTAAAACGTTGTCGCGACACATAGAACACAAAAGATTATTGTGTTTTATTTCCTCTATGTATATTTCGAACATATTACAACGATCTCGTAACAATATCTAATTGGGGCCGGGCAAATAGAGTCGACTTTAACGCTCGAAAGACTCAATGTTGTATGCTAACGCACCGGCGTTCGGCCGATAATGGTGCTACATCTGTAATTATGGGTGGTATAAGTATTAAGGAATCAGAAGCTCTTGATGTTCTTGGCATGAAAATCCAGTGTGACGTTCGATGGACTAAGCACATTTTTCAAGTCTCAAAAGAAGCTTTCAAGTGTCTCGGTTTTCTCAAACGGTGTAAAACATATTTCACCTCATCCGATCTCCTTACTATTTATACCACTTACATCCGGCCAAAAATGGAATACAACTCTCATGTATGGGCCGGTGCTCCAAAGTCTATTTTGGAACTACTTGACCGCGTGCAGGAGAGGGCGAAGAAGCTCATAGGTGACAGTAGGGTATCCAACTCTATTGACTCTCTTGAACATCGACGCAATGTGGGTTGTGTTTCGCTGTTTTATCGCTACTACAATGGAATGTGCTCTGATGAGATTAGGGAACTAGTTCCCGATATCCGCACGTTTTCGCGCACAACACGCTTTTCATTAAGAGCCCATCCATTTGTGGTCGATTGGCCAGTGAATCGCACAATGCATTACAGAGAAAATTCATTTTTTAGCCGTACAGTTCGCTTGTGGAATCATCTTCCTACAGAGGTCTTTCCTGTCAACTACAATGTTGGAAAATTCAAATCGAATGTCCACAAACATTACTCCCTCTATCCTCCTTCCCATAACCTAATTTCCTAGTTCTGGCACAATGCTTTGCATGAGTAGGGGTCATCCCCTGAGTGCTGGTCCGAAATAAAAAAAAAAAATAAAAAAAGATAAAGAAAAATTAGATACCAGCAAAGCAGAATGCATTTTCTAAACAGCTACGTCCGTCATCAGTACTCTTCGTATATCTCTACCCGGTAGTTTCAATTGTTATTAATTTTCTATTTAAGCAAACTTATCAAAGAAATAGAATATGAGAAATTTTAATTTTATATTATATTTCATAGGAGATAGAGCTTTTTGAAATTGTTTTACACTTTTAAACACTATTTCTTTCTATATTATACTACCAAGCAAACATTTTTCTTTATTTTTATTCTCTTTACATATTTTTTTTTTATTTGAAAATGGTATATATCTGTCCTGCTATTAGCTAATCTTTGGTTAGCAATTAACAACAATTAGATATTTTTTTTATTTTACAAATGTATATTTTTGATTATTAACACAATAGTGTTGAAGTTAACAATTTCAAAGCCGTGCCCGCTCTGTGAAATTATATGAATTTTATTTGAACTATTTTTGAATTAATAAATTAATTATTTAGGCTTAAGTTCATAATTATAAAGAGATAAAGAAAAATTAGATACCAGCAAGGAAAAATACGTTTTCTAGACAGCTATGTCCGTCATCAGTACTTTTCGTATCTATCTACCCGGTAGTTTCAATTGTTATTAATTTTCTATTTAAACAAACTTATCAAAGAAATAGAATATGAGAAATTTTTTAAATTGTTTTACACTTTTTAACATTATTTCTTTTTATATTATACTACCAAGCAAACATTTTTCTTTATTTTTATTCTCTATATATTTTCTCTTATTTGAAAATGGTATATATCTGTCTTGCTATTTGCTAACCTTTGGTTAGCAATTAACAACAATTAGATATTTTTTTTATTTTACAAATGTATATTTTTGATTATTAACACAATAAATTGTAGAAGGACAGTAAGGAAAAATAAAAACGTGGTTTGTTTGTTGGTGTTTTGTTGAAACTTTAATATTCTGTAATATTATTTTATTAACATGCATAATTCTCATTGTGTTTTGTAGAATTTTATTACTTATAGAGTATTTTTGGCTTCTCTAAAATTAGGAAAAAGGTTTCCTGATGATCTGGCCTGAGCAACCAGTGAAATACGTATAGGGACTAGCTCTTTTCCCCCAACAAATAAATTGCATTTTTATTATAAAACGTTATGGGTAATTAGCATAATATTAAATAATTAATATTTAAATTCCCAAAAAAATTTTATTAATAAATAAATATTTCCTCCAAAACTTTTTGTTTGGACATACTTATGTATGTATATGAATTTGTACTTATTAATTTTATGGCATTTTCCTTTGTTGAATAAAATACAATTGTCGCATACAAAAATAGAAATTAGAATAAGTTGACTACAGCCACAACGGTGGTTTGCTTAAAAATTTGATTGAATTTTTTATTTTAATTTAGGACCTTTCCGCAATCTATATAGAATGGTCAAACTGAAGCAAAAAAAAAAATATTGAATATTTGAGATTTTATTAGTCGAACTATTTATATTGCATACAGATGAAATTTGAAATCAATCTTAATTTGGTTCCAAATTACGTGGTAATATTAAAGAAAAATTGGGAAAATTTAATTTTACATACCAGCAGAGCGGAATGCACATTTTCTAGACAGCTACGTCCGTCATTAAAGGTAAAAATATTAAAACAAGAGGAAGCTCGTATTCCTTTATTTGAGTTTGGTTGGTTAAATAGATGATGCTTACAACTAAACACTACCCAAAGTAGATAGATACGAAGAGTGCTGATGACGGACGTAGCTGTCTAGAAAATGTGCATTCCGCTCTGCTGGTGTTTAAAAATTAAATTTTCCCAATCTTTCTTTAATAATATCACCTCATTTGTAATTTAATTTATTCTATTCGCTAGTTATTCGTCAAATTGAACGGACGTGTTTTTTTTTCAAGCTCGCAAAAAACGTATAATACAAACAAAATTTAGTGAGTGAATTTTAAATAAACAAACAAAAACAATAAAACCTGTTTTGATAGAGAACAACAAAGTTGTTGTATTTTTTTTTCTCTTCTTTACAACGGCATTACTAGTTGATTAAAAGTACAGTGCGAGGGCTCATTTATGAGTCACTCAAATTTAAACATTCTTAATAAAAGTGCGAACATAAGCAGTAGAAATTCTTACGTTACGATAAATGCTGATAAAAACAGCGAAATAAACAAAAAAACTGATTTGTTTTTAAATGCCGCGCCAATTCACCGCACACGTCCTTGCTCACCGTTGTTGCTAAGTAGTGACAATAATTTAAAAGAAAATAAATCATCGTTGCCTTTTGAATACAGTACGACAAAAACGGACATGCCCAAAAATCCAAGACTCAAGTGGGAATGGATAGATACGTGACTGTAATGAAAAGAGGTCGAAGCCCTAAATCTTCGCAGTTAGCACCAATGTCGAAAGTACATAAAGAAAAGGACGGAATAAGTTCCCAAAATCGTTTTGCTATCTTAGATAGTGAATCAAGTGAACCTAAAACGGCACTCAAGTCGTTCAAACCACCTCCAATATATTTAAGGGAGAAAAATTCAAATGAGTTAATAAATAAACTGATTTCACTGATTGGAGAGAATTCCTTTTATGTAATTCCCATTAAGCGTGGTAACACTGATGAGACAAAAATACAATTCATTGATGAAACCAGTTACCGTAAAACTGTAAATGAGTTTGAAAGCTGCAAAAAAAATATTTTTACCTATCAGCTGAAGAGTAGCAAAGGTCTACAGGTCGTCATTAAAGGCGTAGGTGCATACGTTGATCCAGCTGAAATAAGAGCTGGACTTCAAAAAGCGGGTTTTAAAATAGAAAGTGTAGATATTCTCCGAAATCGAGAACGTGTCCCCCAACCGCTATTTCGAGTTGAACTGGATCCTGGCGATTTAAGATTAAAAAAAAAACGAAACGCACCCTATATACAATCTTAGGTATCTGTTGCACCGCAAAATCATAGTAGAGGAACCACATAAACTATCAGGACCCGTCCAGTGCCTAAACTGTCAAGAATATGGTCATACTAGAGCTTACTGTAAGCTGCCTTCTATTTGCGTTGTGTGTGGTGAGCTGCATTGTTCCGCTCAATGCCTTAAGTCAAGGGATGACACGAAGGTTAAAAATGTAACAATTGCGGTAGAAACCACACTGCCAACTACAGAGGATGCCATGTTTATTCTGTTGTAAGGAAAACGTCTCAAAAAACAAATACTCCCCCTAAGCAAAAACAATATCGACCAAATGACTATTACCCTCAGCTAGGTCAAGCAACCACCCAATATATTTCATACGCTGACCTGCTAAAAAACAACCAAGTTTATAAAGCGCCATCGTCAGTTAACCCGAACCAACTTTTGTACCCGGAACCAAAGGACCAAACACCTTCGGTTAACTATAGTCGGAAGGAGCCAGTGAGACATTAGTACAGTCGCTAAACACTTTTATGAGCTCTATGGGTAATATGATGCAAGAAATGTTAAAAATGCAATCTATGATATTGCAGGCAGTACTTAGCAAACCATGAACTGTTTAAAAATATGTTTCTGGAACGCAAACGGCTTACGCCAACATAAAAATGAACTCGAATACTTCCTTAAGAACCAACAAATTGATGTCATGCTGATTGCAGAAACACATTTAACAGGAAATAGCTTTTTTAAAATCAATGGCTATATTTTATATGACACCAAAGATCCCCGTGGCAGAGTATGTGGTTGTTCAGCAATACTTATAAAGGCCCGCATCAAACATTATTTACTGTGTGATTTTTGTGAGGATTACCTTCAAGCAACAAATATCTGCCTTGAAGATTTTCATCAAAACTTAGTATTTCTTCAATTTATTCACCTCCTAGATTTCAAGTATCAGAAGGTCAGTATAGCTACTTCTTTAAATCACTAGGTCCCTGTTTCATAGCATCAGGCGACTACAACGCTAAACATACATTTTGGGGATCACGACTAATAACACCAAATGTCGTGTTTTGTTTGACACAATTTCAAAAATGCATCTCAATCTCGATCTCTAGTGGATAACCCACCTATTGGCCTACTGATTTCGGCGTGTTTAAGGGTATTTCAAGAGAAATTATTAAAGCTGAAACATTACTAGAATTATCCTCAGATCATTCACCCACTATTGTCTATATATGGAATCAACAAAATATCGTATCACCAATAACCAGGACAAGCATAAAATGGCTGAAAATATCTCAGTACGCATTGCTCGGAAAACATCCCGCTAAGAGCACCAGAAGACATAGAGTAGTGTATAATTGATTTTGATCGACACATCAAATTAGCTGCCCAACATGCAACTGTAACCCGGCAAATAGACAGACGCAATACATTTATTCTGCAGATGTCGAGCGGTTCTTGACTGAAAAAAGAAAAATTCGTAGAGAGTGGCAATCATATAGATCTCCTCAACTTAAAACTAGACTTAAAGATTGCTCGAAGCGGCTAAGAGACCTACTAGAATCTCAAAGGGTACCATCTCTGAAAAATTACCTGGAAGATCTGGACCCAAGCCCACAATCAGATTATTCATTATGGCGTGCATGTCAAAACCTCAAGAGACCAGTCGTACGTAAGCCTCCATTGCGAACTGCTTGTGGAGGCTGGGCAAGAAATGATACCGAAAAAGGTAATGTGTTTGTTGATCATTTCGATTTGTCGATCGGGTCGAGCATGCAAGAACAGGAGGTCTAATTATCTATTATAAAAAAAGTGGAAAGTGAGAAAAGTATTAGAAAAAGTCGGTAATATGAAGTATTGGATAAATGCATGTAGCATGAAATATAAAAAAAAACTATTTTATATTGGCAGCGGTATATAGATCACATAGCTTTAGTGAAGCCGAATTTATTGTCCATTTCGAGAAGTTTGTGGAAGAATTGTGCGAATATAACTGTGATATAATAATAACTGGATATTTCAATATAGACTGGTCCAAAAACTGTTTTTACAAAAAAAAAGATGCAGAGGTTGTTTCATGATAATGGTCTTAAACAAATAGTAAGCGAATACACAAGAGTAACCGAAAACACAAGGACAATAATAGATTATGTTATAACTAACAAAGACAAAATAACGGTTAATAATAATATTTGCTGATCATGAAGCAATAGACATAAATATAGAATATGTGATATGAAACAAGAGCGTATAGAATGCAAGGAAGTAGAAAAATTTAAATATAATAAAATCTTATTTACTAGAGAACTATGTGCACGGTTTAATGTCTACGAAAGAGACTATATAAATGTAAATAATTTTGACTTATGCATCGAGGGTACAATTAGAAAGTTTACATATGAAAAAATATTACGGCAGCATAGCAATAGCAATATTTTGTTTAGTGCGCAATTAAGAATGCTTAAACAAGAAAAGATTTTGAAATACCAAGTAGTTAAAATGATAAATAATAATGAAGCATGGAATCAATATAAAACAGTAAGAAATATGTATTGTAAAACACCAAGTGTGGTTTTGCCTCTGGGGATTGTGGAATTGACTGCAAATTAGCTCTGATGATGGAGGAAGGAAAAAGCAATGAAAGTACACGGGGTGAAACAAGGTTTAATTTCAATAAAAAGAAAATACTGTCCTCGTAAATTCCAGTGGCGATTTATTTCACAATTCTGTTAAAATACTTAACTTAAATTATTAATATAATAATTAAATTAAATTATTAATATTAATATAATAATTTGAATTACAGATTAATGAAAAAAATTGACTTTTATCTTTGACGATCAGACAACGATTCGCCTTATTATCACTAAAAAAAAAATTACATTAGATAAAAAATTGGCAACTAAAAACTAACTTAAATTACACCACTCAAAAATTGCAGTGCCCCCAAGATGTGATATTACATCATCCCGATGATAAAACCGTCACCAAATTCAAAAACAAGGATGGGAACGCCTGTGCTCATTCAAATTTAAACTTGAACATCCCGGCGGCCTTGCAGTACTGCAACTAAAAGCGTACCTACCTAAAAAAAAAAAATTAAAATAAAATAGGAAAATGTGAAAAAAGATACGAGAAAAGAAAAATAAGAATTCAAAATGATTAAAAACAATCCATTTATTCAAATTATATATTAGATGAATTTACATTTACTGGCTATCGAGACCACGATCCAGACACGAGATATCCAAAAATGGAATATTGTGCCAATGGTTTGCCGAAAGTTCCGCCTGCGATACCATTCCTAATGATCTTTGAATAAACATCAGCTCCCAAAGTTACGCGTGCAGGAGCCGAAACATAAAATTGAGGATCGGGTAACTGCAGTCCCGGGAAATCATCCACAATTTTGTCTTCGATAGACTCTTGAGGAGTAATTACTTGGTACCTATGTCTGACCTATGCAAAAGTTTCGACCGTCGTGCTGTTTCCAAAATTTCCCCAAACCTGTATGCGGCACATCTCGTTATTACCCACTTTCACGCTTCGGGCTTCCAAACGTCTGACAACCTCTTCTGCAATAATCGAAGAGTCCTAACTCGAATCTATCACTGCTCTCTCCAAAATATATCTTTCGGCTGATACTATCTTAATTATCGCTGTTGACCTTAGCACGACGGTTTCTGTGAGCTTATAAAGGGGTAATGAAGAAATACCACAAAACAAATTGTCTTCAGGGGAGTAGGCTTCTCTCTTACGGTCCCTCAAATCAGCTGGAACTAGTGTTCGAGACGTACTAGGTCTATTGCTTTGTTTACCCTTGGACGAACTAGGTCCAATGGTATTGACTTGAGACGAACGAGGTCCCTGTCGTGTTCTACGTTTGGACGAACTAGGTCTATTAGTAGAAACTTGGGACGAACTAGGTCCTTTTTGATTTGGGCGGTTCGACGAACTAGGTCTTTCCCGCAATCTTTTCACATTTAAATCTTTACCATGTTTTTACGAACGAGGTCTAGAACTTGGTTTATGTAACAGCGTGTGGTGCATGTCACCACAGCGTTTGCACTTGCCAGTGCTTTGGCATGTGCGCCATGTATGATCATGGCTCAAACATCCAGCACAGTATTTATAAAATATTACTAATCGCATGCGTTCCTTGTAGTCTTCCTTCAAAAAACGATCACAAAAGCGCAATGGGTGATCCCCTAAACACACTCTGCAAACCATTTTTTTTTTGTGGTACGATTACCTTCTACATACTTTTTGCGGGAGACCATTATTCTAAAAAATAAAAAAAAAAATAAATAAATACAAATCAGTTAAACGGAAGGATTACGAGCTTCACTACTGGTCTCGTAATAATTCCACGCTGTGTCCTTAGTTCAACAACTCTGACATGACCATCTCTGCCCATATGAACCTTTATAACTCTACCCAAGCGCCACTCATTTGTTGGTAGGTTGTCTTCCCGAACTACAACCATGTCCCCAACCTTCAAATCCCTTTTTTGTTCCTTCCATTTGTGCCTCTTTTGCAGATCCTTTAAATATTCGTCCTTCCATCTGTTACATAAGCGTTGATTCAGAGCTTTAACTCTTTGCCAACGATTAGTGATAGAAAGGGGAGCTTCTGCAACATCAGGTTCAGGTGGCGCTAAAAGAGGACATCCAATCAAAAAATGTCCTGGTGTTAAAATATCCAAACATTCTGCATCGTCCGTTAAGGGGCACAAAGGTCTCGAATTTAAGCACGACTCAATTCGTGCCAGCAACGTTGAAAATTCCTCAAAGGTATACTTTAAATTACCTGCTATTCTCCGAAAATGGTACTTAAAACTTTTAACACCCGCCTCCTAAAGACCTCCCATGTGCGGTGCACTTGCAGTGTTAAAATGCCAGTTTACACCTTGAGGTCCATAACTATTGTTAAATTCTGAGCCTGCTGTCCACAAAAAATCTCTGAATTCAATTTTCAAAGCCTTATAGGCTCCAACAAAATTAGTTCCATTATCGGAATACATGTCACTTGGAGAAAAAGCCGCTAAGAAAGCTGTGGTCGATAAATTACTAACTGCCTCTAAGTGAATTGCCTTTGTAGCATAACAAACAAATAAGCAAACATAACCTTTTGTTATAAGGCAAGCTCTACCAGTAAAGTTCCTAATATCATAAGGGCCTGCGAAGTCTACACCTGCTGCGGTAAATGGACGTGAAATGATAGTGCGATTTGCGGGAAGAGCTGCCATAATCTGTTCCCTAATAACTTTTTTCTGTATAGTACAGACCTTACATCTACCTATGATAGATTTCGCCAAGTTCTTAGCACGCACAATAAAAAACTCAGTTCGCAATACCCGCAACATCAATTGGTTGCCTCCGTGCACTGTGACCTTATGAAAAAAATCAAATAGTAGGACCGAAAAACGACAGTTCGAAGGCAATAGGATCGGAAACTTTTCATTGTAGGTTAAATTTGGAGCATGAGCTAAGCGCCCTCCAACTCTGAGTATATTATTGTTGTCCAAAAAGGGATTTAAATACGCTAATTTACTTCCTGTAATAGCTGTTTTATTCGAAAGTTTATAGTACTCGTCACCAAACGACACCTTTTGGGCTACAACTATTAATTTCTCTTTGACATCTTGCAATTCCTTTGAACTAATCTCCATCGAATCATGTCGTGTTGCGTTTACCTTTCGTAATACTCGTATTCCTCTCATTACCCAAGCCATAACACGCAAAGCCCTAGTGTAAGAAGAAAAACACTCTAACAAGTCACAATGTGACTCAAAATATGTAAAAAATACTTTATGAGAACGTTTCTCTTCTCTTGTTTCAAAACCTTCATTGGTTGAAGTAGACCAATAGACTGGATCAGAAGAAAGAAAACCTGGACCATGCCACCAAAGTCTATTTTCCACTAATTCCTGTGGTCGAACGCCCCTACTTAGTAGATCTGCCGGATTATCGGCAGAACCTACATGTCTCCAACAGCTTTTTCCCGTTTGCTCAATTATCTTTGATACCCGATTGGCAACGAAAGTAGTCCACGAGCTGGGAGGTTTTTGCAGCCAAGCTAAGACAATCGTAGAGTCAGTCCATGTGTAAATTTTATTGCTAGGCCCTTCCAACTTTAAATCATTTCTAATCTTGACCAATACATCAGCTAATAATAATGCAGCACAAAGTTCCAATCTAGGTAAAGACACTGTTTTTAAAGGAGCTACCTTTGACTTTGCCAACAACAAGTGAGTTTGTACTGAACTATTTTCATTTTTTATGCGTACGTAAACACAGGCCCCATATGCCTTTTCCGAGGCATCTGAAAACCCATGAATTTCAAAACTAACAGATGGTCTAAATCCAACCCATCGTAAAATCTTTATGTCGTTGATAAAATCATAATCTTTAAGGAATTGCCGCCACTTTAACCCACTAGCTTCCGACAAAACTTCATCCCAACTAGTTTTGTCACTCAGCATTTTAGCAATAATAATTATGGGGCCTAACCATCCGGCAGGATCAAAAAGCTTTGCTATAGCAGAAAGAACTTCTCTTTTGGTAAAATGTTCCTTTAACGCAATAGGGGTTGTAGAAAATAAAAATAGTCATGTTTAGCATTCCACCTTACGCCTAACATCTTTGTGGTACTAAAATCATCAATTTCCACAAAATTATCACTTAATAAATAGTTTGGTGGTAACCCTGTCAAGATCCTGTTATCGTTAGCAGTCCATTTTCTCATTGAAAATCCCGCAGATGACAATGCAGAAATTAATTGATCACGAGCCATTATTGCCAAATGAACATCGTGTGTGCCAGCCAATGCATCGTCGGCATACATCATGTCGCGTAAAATTTTTGAACCCAAGGGCCACTTCTTTTCAGCATCACTAGCAAGTTGAAGCAGGGTCCTAATTGCCAAAAAGGGAGCGCAATTAACTCCAAAGGTTACAGTTTTTAACTCGTAATCCTCCAAATCGTCCTGAGGATCCTTACGAAAAACAATTCGCTGAAACTTAGTCTGTTCAGGTTCTAATAAAATCTGTCGGTACATTTTCTCTATATCCCCACTAAAAACATAACGAAAAAATCTCCATTTTACAATCCGTAGCATCAAATCATTTTGCAATACTGGGCCCGGGTACAAAATATCATTCAAACTTAAGCCTGTAGAAGTATTGCTTGACGCATTGAAAACAACCCTTACTTTAGTGGAGGAACTTTCTGGTTTGAAGACGGCATGGTGAGGCAAGTAGTAGACCTTCGAAATACTCATAGTATCAACATTAACTTTTCCCATGTGACCCAGCTTCTCATACTCGGATAAAACGTCATCATAAGTTGACTTTAGTTCTAGATTTTTAAGAAGTGATGCCTCATTTCTCAAAAACTGACGACTTGCTTTTTCCCGAGATAATCCAAGAGGATTTTCGCTCAAATATTGAGGCTTCAAGGGAAGCGAAACTATATAACGTCCATCACTATTTCTTTTTGTTGTTTTCCTAAAATTTTCCTCACAATATTCATCTTCAGGAGTAAGTCTATACACTTGTTGAGGTTCTTCCAACTTCCAAAATTTTTCAAGCTGTTTGTCCAGGCTTACTTCCGTATAACACGACACTATAGTTGAAGAAGATCTAGGTCGATTTTCTTCTAAAGGACCAGTTAACACCCAACCAAAAACACTTTCCTGAGCCATTAAATGTCCGAAAACATTATGTTTGGAACCATTTAACATTATTTCAGGGTAAAAATCGCCGCCTATCAAAAGGTCGATTGGCCCACTTTTCGCAAAATTGGGATCGGCCAAGCGAATATCCACTGATGAATCTAAGTCTGAAACATTCACTGTTCTATTTGGTAAATTCCCAGTTAATCTAGAAAGTACTAAGCCTGAAATTTCTAATCTAAAACCACTATCAAGACGCGATCCTAATACAAACATACACTCTCTGCTAGATGAACCAGCCGAAACACAATTAAGGGCAGAAATATTAGAATTTACCTTTCGTGTAGGCAAATTTAATTTTCGTTGCAATTTTTCGCTTATAAAAGTCGACTGTGAAGCTGGATCAATGAGAGCCCTAGCTGAGAAAATCTCGCCTCGACAAATAACATTAATCACAGCAGCTGCCAAGAGAATCTGCCTTGAAGTGGTCACAAAACAATTCTGTATTGTCGTATTTTGTGGCTCGGTATTCAGATTTGAAGAACTAGGAACTGGTTCCATATCGAGATCACTACTTGTAGCAAGAGTAGTGGTTTCTTTATGAAGCAGTGTATGGTGCTTAAGATGGCACTTTGCACAACTAAAATTGCTTTTGCAATTGCTAACTTTGTGACCGTCGCTCAAGCAATTAATGCACAAGTTTCGGGTTTTAACTACTAAAAACCTTCCAGCCTGATCCTTATTTAAAAACTTTTGGCATTCTTTTATCACATGACTCTTATAGCAAACTGGACAAGGCTTTCCAGAAAGCTTAGTCTGGTAGACTCTAACAACCGGGTTCAAATCTTTAGTTTTCCCAGATTTTTCATTAGCCTGTAATTTAAAAGGGCCACGAATGTTAGATATAGTTTCCAAAGATTGAAATCTATTTGTCAGAAAATCCTTGCACCGAGATATCTCCATTTTGTTTTTTACTGACTGTTCCCACAACGACAAAGTATCAAACGGCAGTTTCGTTAAACATGCATATACAAAAATAGGGTCCCAACCAGACATGTCAATGTTATTAACCCTAAGGGAAGAAATACAATTATTTATATCCCGTTGCAACTTTTTTATTGATTCACCACACTCACACTCCACGGTTACCAAATTAAATAGAATCTTCAATTGATTATGAACCAAAATCCGCTTATTTTCATATCTATCTCTTAGATTATCCCAGGCATTCTTAAAACCATAATTTGTCAATGGGGACTCCTTCACTATTAATAAGGCATCTCCTTCAGTAAATTGACGCAAATAAAAAAGACGTTCAACCCCTGTCAAATCTGCTCCATCAATGTAGACAGCTTGGAACATGTCCCGAAAAGATGGCCATGACTGGTAATCGCCCTTAAAAATCTCAGTGGTGCAGGGCGGCAGCTTTAAATTGTGTCTCTGGCTACTACTAGGGTCTCCTGAATTTCTGGCACAATGTGTTGACGATAGCCCAGGTCTGTTCGCAAATGAGTCTGACAATTCACCCATTTGAGCAGCGCACGAAACATATTCATTCCTACATTCTCTAAAAAGTAGTCTTGCGCTTTCACAGTCCTCCTCAGAATCCTCCTCAGTGTTTCTAGTAGCAAAATCTTCAAAAGCATTTCTAACTTTATCCCACAATGTCTTAAACTCTTCCTTTTGAATATCCACCATGTAGGAGCTAATCGCACCCTGTGACAAATCAAGGTATTCCTTCTCAAAGTCCAAAAATAATTTTGCCATTTTCTCAAATATAACGAGCTTACTGGATTTAGCCATTATGTATCCTTAAAATTCTGTCGAAAAGTTATGAAATGCTAAGCAAAGAAAATGTAAGCAAGTTACGCAGAAACGGACTATGTGTACAAACCACACACGTATGCAATATGTAAGCTGAAGCCACGAAAGGCTTTCTAACACTCACACCAAATTACAAACAAATTGAACAAAAGGGCAGTCGAATAAGGCCAAGCAAAGTAGACACAATAAAAGCTCAAAATTGGTTATTTTATACCAGATGCAAAACACTAAGTTTCAACACAACTTGATAGAACAGCAGATTTAGTGTCACTAATCAATTTATCATATAAATTAAGTAGGTACATATATAGGTACAACGTTAAGTTTATTTTAATAATAATATAATTGTTTAAATAATGAAATAATTTTAATAAAATATTGAAAAGAAAAGATTATTATGACGCAAGTATTTTGCTGTTTTCGTTAACCTATATTAGGTAAATTGATTTCTGCAGAATCAAATAATTTTCAATCATACGCACCTTTAGACATCAACAAATCAAGACCACAATATATGTAGATGTTGAATCATATACATACATAGAATCTCGAATCTATATATTTATTTATAGCTTTATTTAGATATATTGTTTAATTTTAATTCTCTACAAGCAATCCGGCAGTCGGCTAAGAAAAAAATACACTACACAAGTTAACTTTTATGGCCTAACTATGTATAAGCAAACTACAATGTCATGTAGATCTTTACTAAAATAAAATTCAAAATTATAAAATAAAAATTTGTATCACATCCCTTGCATTCATTTGTGTTTTTAAACTGTGACTCGATCTCAATGTTATTTGGTAGCAAATATCATGTATTAATATTTTTAATGCTGAAGAAAAGGCTTCAACCAACGATTTACTATACACATACATATATAGATTCAGGATATTATTAGCAGGACAAAATTGTATTGCATATTTTATAAAGTTTCTCTATAGCTAACTGATAAACATACATATGTATGTATGTATACTTAGTTTATAGTAAACTACAAATTTACTAACTTTAAAAGTTAAATCTAAATTTATGTAAGTACATACATATGTATATGTATTTCTCACCACGCACCAACCAGCTACTGATGTATTATTTCAGGCTCCTGCCCACCAGATTTCTACTTTTCTATGCCATAATAAGTACTTCGTTTTGTTTTCATTTAATTTTATTTCGATTACTTTAAATTCATTTTAACACAAAACCTTTTGTGCAAGATATTTCCATCCACAATAAAATCAACAACAACACTATTTTCCAAATTCACAAAAGTATTCCAAATGTATTAAATCTTTTAAGGAAAATTGTAGTTATATTACTTTTAAACTATGACTGTTTTTTAAAAATTTAGCACTTTATTTTTCTTGTCAAAAAGCAAATGTCAAAAAAAAAAAAACACAGCTGACATTAAAATGGGAAGAAATAATGGTCATATGGCGAAAAACAGAGTTAATTAGGTTTGTGACTTCGATAATACTGGTAAAATACTGGGTTTTATGATTAGTATTTTTCCGAAACAAACTAATAAAATGCCAATTTGGATTTATGTTCGAGTAGAAAGATCTTTCTTGGCACTGTTAAAACAATTTTTCTTGTAACATTCAATATTGCAGGCACAATGTTACAAAAAATACATAAAAGAAAATCAAAGAAAAAAATGGAAAATTCATCACCTGTTTCTTCTTAAAATAAGCTCCTTTGTTCCACCAACCAATAGATCCGGTTCGAAGGACCAAATGTAAAACACCAAGTGTGGTTTTGCCTCTGGGGATTGTGGAATTGACTGCAAATTAGCTCTGATGATGGAGGAAGGAAAAAGCAATGAAAGTACACGGGGTGAAACAAGGTTTAATTTCAATAAAAAGAAAATACTGTCCTCGTAAATTCCAGTGGCGATTTATTTCACAATTTTGTTAAAATACTTAACTTAAATTATTAATATAATAATTAAATTAAATTATTAATATTAATATAATAATTTGAATTACAGATTAATGAAAAAAATTGACTTTTATCATTGACGATCTTAGATAAAAAATTGGCAACTAAAAACTAACTTATATAACACCACTCAAAAATTGCAGTGCCGATGATAAAACCGTCACCAAATACAAAAACAAGGATGGGAACGCCTGTGGCCATTCAAATTCAAACTTGAACATGTATAAATGTAAAATAATTTCTGAAAAAAATAAATATATTAATAATAAAATAAACAATGCTAGAGATCAAAAACTGATGTGGAACGAAATAAAAAGTTTAGCACTAAAACAGAGCCAACCTGTGATACACACTATGATCTTTGACCAACTAAAATATAAAGATAATTACCAAATTGCTACTCAGTTCAACAACTTTATTAAAAATATCATTAAGATAATTAGAGATAGTATAGAAGATGTGCAATATATAAACCAAATACCTGTGATAAATTCTAGATTTAAATTCCGTGCAATAAATAAACAAGATCTTAAAATGATATGTAAAGATATTAATAACAAACCTGACATTAAGAAAGTAACAACAAATATCGTTCTAAATAATTGGAACATAACGGGTAGTTCATTACATTATATAATAAATAAGTCTCTAGAAACAGGTATTTTTCCACAAAACTGGAAAGAATCAATGGTGACTCCGATTGAAAAAGTTTATAAAACCAAATGCGAAATAGTTCTTTATGCGGATGACACACTGATATTTAACGAAGCCGAAAATGGAGAACAATGCCAAAGTAATCTTATGTGTGATTTAGATAAATAGATAAAAATGAATAAGTTAAAACTAAATGAAAACAAGACTAAATTAATGGAAATAAATATGTTGTAATATATATATATATATATATATATATGAATGATGCAATTTCCTATCAAACAAAAATAGATTAACCTCAATATCATTTTTACGTTCAAAACTATGTATGTGTTCTTAAATATGAGTGTTCCAAATGTTACGAAAGATACAAGTTTGTACGCGCGATTTAAGTTTATATTTTGGGTGTTAATTAAAAAAAACACATTTATGTTGTTTGGTGGTTGAATTAAATCTGATTTTATTATTAATTTTAATTACAAAAGAAACTTAACTTATACTTAATTTATTGCTTACGACTATTTTTATAATATTTGTATTTAATTACTTAGCTATTTAATATTTAAAATATAAATTGATTAATATACATTAAAGTTAATAAAATGTTGTTGACTTATTATTTAAGTTAGTCTATTTTAAGTAAAGTAGTAATTATGATTAATATGCTTTATTTTATATATAAAACATTTTGTTTATTTCGTAGAAAGTTAATAAAAGGTTATTAACTTCAGTAAAAGCGATCAGCGAAAATGAAATACATTGAACTCATTTCCGTTCTAGTTTAGATTTGTTGCGTTTGGGTGCATACCTGGGTATGTAACTCCTCTGACATAATATGTACATCTGACATAACCTATAATATATAATTTTTCCGCCACACAGTTTTGTATTGCCAACCACAGCTGATGCAAATGTGCAAACGTAGTGCACATACACATGTTATGTTTGAAAGGGTTTACACGACGTGTATAGAATTTACCCATGGAAAAGTGACAAGTCATATGAGAAATACACGCCGTGTAAAAGCACTTTAACTAATGAGAAAGGTTTCACATTGATAAATGTTGTAGTTTATTGGTAAGGGTATCATTTGGATTAGTTCATAAGTTTTATTTTCTACAATAGGTATTTTTATATTAAATATAATGTTTGTATCGTTATAATATGCTTGCAAATTTAAGAGTTCATACAATTGGTCATTTGATGATATATTAATAGATTGATTCTTTATATAGTTATTAATTATTTCGATTTCTTGGATACTTAAAATTCCTTAGAAATAATATTTAGTCTAGCTAATGTTATTGTTTCTGAAATATCCATTATGTGGTTTTGTAATAAATCTAAATTATAGTTGATTTGGTTAATATATTGCATTTCTTGGATTGCATCTTCTTCTATTATTAATGTATTAATGTATCGTTGGATACTATCCTGTTGTATGTTAATGTGTTTCGTTAGATTATTTTATCTATCTACCATTTGTGTGTTTATAAAATGAGTAATGAGACCTCTTTTAGTTATATGTGGTAGTAAATTGTGTATTTACTTAGTAGTTCAATTTTGTAGTGAAAATGGCGTTGGTATATGATGATTGGTTAAAAGTGTCCAGCGTATTGATTATGCTTGCGATAGAGTTAAAATATTGGTTGGTGTCAATGATATGAATTATGCTATTATGGCCCTTAATGATTCTAGCTTCACCCAATTTTTAACCGACTTTTTATGTTTGTGCCTTCAGAACTCGGTCATTTCTGAACCGATTTTAAAAATTTTTGCGCCATTAGAAAGGTTATAGCTACTGATTGGTCCCATTTTAAAAACAGTTTAAAAGTTTAAAAATTAAAGGGTGTCCCCATACAACATACATGTTTTTTACGTGTATTATGAAATTTGTAGGTCACCCATTTAAAATTAGAAAAAAGTGCGTATCACTATAGCTCCCAATAACAAAAAGTAATTAAAAAATAAAATTAAAAATTAAAGGGTGACCCCATAGGTGACGTAATTTCACCTTTATGGTCCTATCTTTTGAACCGTTATAGACAAACACTTGAAAGTTGTACAGAATGTTCGTTACTATGTCTGTTATAATAAGTATAAATATTTAAAATTAAAAATTAAAGGGTGTCCCATTAGTTGGTTTATTTTGATATATATATGGCCAAACTTTTGAACCGTTATAGACAGACAGTTGAAATTTACAAAGAACTTGTATTGCTAAGTCCGCTAAAATAACAAGTGTAAAAGTGATGTAATTTGACCATTATGTCCTCATCTTTGGAACCGTTATAGACAAACACTTGAAAAATAGACAGAGTGTTCACTACTATGTCCGGTATAACAACAAGTATAAATATTTAAAATTGGAAATTAAAGGGTGTCCCAATAGTTGATGTAATTTGATGTATATGGACACAAAGTTAAATTTTACAAAGAATCTGCATGACAAAGTTCTCTTTAACAAGTATTTATATTAAAATTTGAATTTAAAGGGTGTCCCAATAGGTGACGTCATTTGATATATATGACCCTATCTTTTAAATAGTTATTGACAAACACTTAACAATTAGACAGAATGTCCATTACTATGTGTGTTAAAATAAGTATAAATATTTAAAATTATAAATTACAGGGTGTCGCAATAGTTTATGTAATCTGATGTATATGACCAAACTTTTAAGCCGTTACAGACAGACGGTTGAAACTTACAATGAACCTGTATTGCTACGACCGCTATAACAAGTATAAAATTTGAACTCGGAAATTACAGGGTGTCGCAATAGTTAGTGTAATTTTATGTATATAGCCAAACTTTTTATCCGCTGTATACAGACAGTCGTTTGGCATTGATTTGACCTGAAAAAGCACAGAACCCTGGGGTCTTGTGCCCCTATATACTCCGGAAGTACTGCTCCCCAGGTAGAAAATCGAACGATATTTGTTTTAGATAATTGAATTCAAAAATTAGTTTTTTTTTATCTGAATTGACAGTTTGTGCAATGACATTTAAAAAATCCCGCTACAATCTTCCTCGAATATAATATAATCATTGTATAATTACCGTCTTAAAGAAACATGATTTTAAGTTTGTCTGTTTTGAAGTCGGTTTTTTTTGCAAGAATTATAATTGTAGGAGTCCGTTGTTATTTTCTAGGTGATTGATTTCTGTGAGTTCGCAGGTTACTGGTGTGAGTCTGGAATTATTCCTTTAAATTTTTTTCTAAGTTTAATTCTGGCATTATGGATTTTTCTATTTTCTGTTGTTGTGAGAGTAATGTTGTTATTTCTTTGTTTTTGCCTGTGTTTTTATTTTCTGGTTCCTTCCTATTCTTGTTTAGTTTTGTGGTTATAATTTCTTTGAGTTGATCAACTTTTTGTTTCATAAGAGGGTATAAGGTGTCTTGAAATTCTCTGAGTTTTTCTAAGTACTCATTGTTGAATTGAACTGTTTGTTCAAATTTGTAGGTTTTGCCAAAAAAAATAATTCGTATGGAGTCAATTTTGTAATAGAATGGATTGAGTTATTGTATGTAATAAGGACTTATTTGAGAATTTCTTCATGATTTATTTCTAAACGTCTTTCTTTTTTAGTTGCTAATATAATTCTGTAGATTTCTGTCAATGTGGAATGAAGCCTTTCTTCTGGGGAATTACTAGTATTTTTTTATTTTTATAAGTATATTTATTCATCCTTAATATGCATTACAAATTCTTTTTTAAGCCCCAGCGTCCAATGGACATTTTTGGGGCCAGTTGGCAAAAGTTTTAAAAAGTTACGTTATTAAATAACATGTTTTACAATTATTTTATAAAAATAAAAAATATAAAAAGAGAAAAATAGGAAAAATGATATAAAAAAAATATAAATATATTTAACAATAGAAGAATTTCCAAATTTTCATATAAATAATCCTTAAGTTTTTGCTTAAAACTTGAAATATTCTGTACAGTTTTTATTTCTTGTGGGAGGTTATTATGTTCTAAACTACCTATATGTTCCACAAGCTGTTTAGTTTTTTCCAAACGACATAGCGCTACCCTTAAATTCGTGGCATTCCTTGTATTGAAAACATTTTGGTTTCTAGAAAATGAGATGGTATGGTGACCAATATTGTGTAGTGATTTGAAAACATACACAAAAAGCTTCATTTTTAACCGACTTCAAAAAAAGAAGGAGGTTATCAATTCGTCTGAATGTTGCTTTTTTATGTTTGTGCCTTTAGAACTCGGTCATTTCTGAACCGATTTTAAAAATTTTTGCGCCATTAGAAAGGTTATGGCTACAGATTGGTCCCATTTTAAAAACAGTTTAAAAGTTTAAAAATTAAAGGGTGTCCCCATACAACATACATGTTTTTTACGTGTATTATGAAATTTGTAGGTCACCCATTTAAAGTTAGAAAAAAGTGCGTATCACTATAGCTCCCAATAACAAAAAGTAATTAAAAAATAAAATTAAAAATTAAAGGGTGACCCCATAGGTGACGTAATTTCACCTTTATGGTCCTATCTTTTGAACCGTTATAGACAAACACTTGAAAGTTGTACAGAATGTTCGTTACTATGTCTGTTATAATAAGTATAAATATTTAAAATTAAAAATTAAAGGGTGTCCCATTAGTTGGTTTATTTTGATATATATATGGCCAAACTTTTGAACCGTTATAGACAGACAGTTGAAATTTACAAAGAACTTGTATTGCTAAGTCCGCTAAAATAACAAGTGTAAAATATGAATTTGGAAATTAAAGGGTGTCCCAATAGTTAATGTAAAAGTGATATATATGGCCAAACTTTTCAACTGTTATAGATAGACAGTTGAAATGTACAAAGAACCTATATTGCTTAGTCCGGTATTACAACAAGTATACAATTTGGATAAATTAAAGGGTGTCCCAATTATTGATGTAATTTGACCATTATGTCCTCATCTTTGGAACCGTTATAGACAAACACTTGAAAAATAGACAGAGTGTTCACTACTATGTCCGGTATAACAACAAGTATAAATATTTAAAATTGGAAATTAAAGGGTGTCCCAATAGTTGATGTAATTTGATGTATATGGACACAAAGTTAAATTTTACAAAGAATCTGCATGACAAAGTTCTCTTTAACAAGTATTTATATTAAAATTTGAATTTAAAGGATGTCCCAATAGGTGACGTCATTTGATATATATGACCCTATCTTTTAAATAGTTATTGACAAACACTTAACAATTAGACAGAATGTCCATTACTATGTGTGTTAAAATAAGTATAAATATTTAAAATTATAAATTACAGGGTGTCGCAATAGTTTATGTAATCTGATGTATATGACCAAACTTTTAAGCCGTTACAGACAGACGGTTGAAACTTACAATGAACCTGTATTGCTACGACCGCTATAACAAGTATAAAATTTGAACTCGGAAATTACAGGGTGTCGCAATAGTTAGTGTAATTTTATGTATATAGCCAAACTTTTTATCCGCTGTATACAGACAGTCGTTTGGCATTGATTTGACCTGAAAAAGCACAGAACCCTGGGGTCTTGTGCCCCTATATACTCCGGAAGTACTGCTCCCCAGGTAGAAAATCGAACGATATTTGTTTTAGATAATTGAATTCAAAAATTAGTTTTTTTTATCTGAATTGACAGTTTGTGCAATGACATTTAAAAAATCCCGCTACAATCTTCCTCGAATATAATATAATCATTGTATAATTACCGTCTTAAAGAAACATGATTTTAAGTTTGTCTGTTTTGAAGTCGGTTTTTTTTGCAAGAATTATAATTGTAGGAGTTCGTTGTTATTTTCTAGGTCATTGATTTCTGTGAGTTCGCAGGTTACTGGTGTGAGTCTGGAATTATTCCTTTAAATTTTTTTCTAAGTTTAATTCTGACATTATGGATTTTTCTATTTTCTGTTGTTGTGAGAGTAATGTTGTTATTTCTTTGTTTTTGCCTGTGTTTTTATTTTCTGGTTCCTTCCTATTCTTGTTTAGTTTTGTGGTTATAATTTCTTTGAGTTGATCAACTTTTTGTTTCATAAGAGGGTATAAGGTGTCTTGAAATTCACTGAGTTTTTCTAAGTACTCATTGTTGAATTGAACTGTTTGTTCAAATTTGTAGGTTTTGCCAAAAAAATAATTCGTATGGAGTCAATTTTGTAATAGAATGGATTGAGTTATTGTATGTAATAAGGACTTATTTGAGAATTTCTTCATGATTTATTTCTAAACGTCTTTCTTTTTTAGTTGCTAATATAATTCTGTAGATTTCTGTCAATGTGGAATGAAGCCTTTCTTCTGGGGAATTACTAGTATTTTTTTATTTTTATAAGTATATTTATTCATCCTTAATATGCATTACAAATTTTTTTTTAAGCCCCATCGTCCAATGGACATTTTTGGGGCCAGTTGGCAAAAGTTTTAAAAAGTTACGTTATTAAATAACATGTTTTACAATTATTTTATAAAAATAAAAAATATAAAAAGAGAAAAATAGGAAAAATGATATAAAAAAAATATAAATATATTTTACAATAGAAGAATTTCCAAATTTTCATATAAATAATCCTTAAGTTTTTGCTTAAAACTTGAAATATTCTGTACAGTTTTTATTTCTTGTGGGAGGTTATTATGTTCTAAACTACCTATATGTTCCACAAGCTGTTAGTTTTTTCCAAACGACATAGCGCTACCCTTAAATTCGTGGCATTCCTTGTATTGAAAACATTTTGGTTTCTAGAAAATGAGATGGTATGGTGACCAATATTGTGTAGTGATTTGAAAACATACACAAAAAGCTTCATTTTTAACCGACTTCAAAAAAAGAAGGAGGTTATCAATTCGTCTGAATGTTGCTTTTTTATGTTTGTGCCTTTAGAACTCGGTCATTTCTGAACCGATTTTAAAAATTTTTGCGCCATTAGAAAGGTTATGGCTACAGATTGGTCCCATTTTAAAAACAGTTTAAAAGTTTAAAAATTAAAGGGTGTCCCCATACAACATACATGTTTTTTACGTGTATTATGAAATTTGTAGGTCACCCATTTAAAGTTAGAAAAAAGTGCGTATCACTATAGCTCCCAATAACAAAAAGTAATTAAAAAATAAAATTAAAAATTAAAGGGTGACCCCATAGGTGACGTAATTTCACCTTTATGGTCCTATCTTTTGAACCGTTATAGACAAACACTTGAAAGTTGTACAGAATGTTCGTTACTATGTCTGTTATAATAAGTATAAATATTTAAAATTAAAAATTAAAGGGTGTCCCATTAGTTGGTTTATTTTGATATATATATGGCCAAACTTTTGAACCGTTATAGACAGACAGTTGAAATTTACAAAGAACTTGTATTGCTAAGTCCGCTAAAATAACAAGTGTAAAATATGAATTTGGAAATTAAAGGGTGTCCCAATAGTTAATGTAAAAGTGATATATATGGCCAAACTTTTCAACTGTTATAGATAGACAGTTGAAATGTACAAAGAACCTATATTGCTTAGTCCGCTATTACAACAAGTATACAATTTGGATAAATTAAAGGGTGTCCCAATTATTGATGTAATTTGACCATTATGTCCTCATCTTTGGAACCGTTATAGACAAACACTTGAAAAATAGACAGAGTGTTCACTACTATGTCCGGTATAACAACAAGTATAAATATTTAAAATTGGAAATTAAAGGGTGTCCCAATAGTTGATGTAATTTGATGTATATGGACACAAAGTTAAATTTTACAAAGAATCTGGATGACAAAGTTCTCTTTAACAAGTATTTATATTAAAATTTGAATTTAAAGGGTGTCCCAATAGGCGACGTCATTTGATATATATGACCCTATCTTTTAAATAGTTATTGACAAACACTTAACAATTAGACAGAATGTCCATTACTATGTGTGTTAAAATAAGTATAAATATTTAAAATTATAAATTACAGGGTGTCTCAATAGTTTATGTAATTTGATGTATATGACCAAACTTTTAAGCCGTTACAGACAGACGGTTGAAACTTACAATGAACCTGTATTGCTACGACCGCTATAACAAGTATAAAATTTGAACTCGGAAATTACAGGGTGTCGCAATAGTTAGTGTAATTTTATGTATATAGCCAAACTTTTTATCCGCTGTATACAGACAGTCGTTTGGCATTGATTTGACCTGAAAAAGCACAGAACCCTGGGATCTTGTGCCCCTATATACTCCGGAAGTACTGCTCCCCAGGTAGAAAATCGACTGATATTTGTTTTAGATTATTGAATTCAAAAATTAGTTTTTTTTATCTGAATTGACAGTTTGTGCAATGACATTTAAAAAATCCCGCTACAATCTTCCTCGAATATAATATAATCATTGTATAATTACCGTCTTAAAGAAACATGATTTTAAGTTTGTCTGTTTTGAAGTCGGTTTTTTTTGCAAGAATTATGTATAATCCATATACCGGAAGAATATTTGTTGATATATCTTTATATAGAGATAACGTTGAAAAGGTGCGTGGAAGATTAAAAACAGTTTTCAAGGCTTTATTTTGACATCTTTGAAGAGACAGTAAATCTGTGCTTTTTTTGCAACCGTATACGATAGCCAAGTAGTTTAGGTGGCTTTGAATTAACGCATGGTAAATCAGTAGTTTTGTTTCAGTAGTGAATTTATTTTTAAATTTGTATATTAAACCGGTAGCACAAACAATTTTTGACTTTAAGGCTTTTATGTGCATATCCCATGATAGATTGCTTTGTAAATAGACTCCAAGTTATTTTGTTGAAAAAGACTCATTAATTAGTTTCCCATCAACAGAAATATTAAAATCTTGATTATGAAATAAATGTGGTCTAAACCTTATTAGTTTCGTTTTTCCAGCATTAAGGCATAACTTATTTAATCTTGCATATTCACTGATCATAGCTGCATCATATTCCATATGAGCTTTTAATACATAAGGATAAAAAATACATATGTCATCAGCAAATATAAATAGCTTCCCAAAAAGTTCAAGATTTTTTAAATCATTGATATAGGTACTAAATAGTAGTGGACCCAACACGCTTCCTTGCGGAACACCACACTCAATATCACCAACATAGCTGTTATAATTGTTTACCTCCACACACTGCTTCCTTTTGGAAAGATAACTCTTTAGCAAAGATAATGCTTGGCTTTGCACCCCATAATAAGCGAGTTTTTCGATAATTATTTCATGATCGACAAGATCAAACGCTTTTGAGAAAAATCATAAAAGATTCCTGCAACTCCAAAATATCCATCATCGAGTCCTTTAAAAATATGATTCACCACATTGACTACAGCCTCATCTGTACCACAACCTTTTTTGAAACCATATTGACATTCATATAGTTAGCCCAACCAAAATTATTTCAACGTTATAATCAAGGAATGGGTGGAGTTGACAAAATGGACCAGTTATTTGCTGTTTATCGATCGCGAATAAGACAACATAAGTGGTGGTGGTCAATTTTCGTATATCTGTTGGATGCTTCGGTTGTAAATGGTTGGCTACTTATGAAAAAGCTGCATCCAAATGCTCCCGATTGTTCAAATTTGTTACAATTTCGTCGATATATAGCTACTTACTATCTAGAAACGTACGGTGTGCCCTCTGCAAGAGGCTCCAGATCATCAATTTCTAATAATGACATACGGTATGACGGTAGAAATCACATAATAGACTATTCTAAAACTGATAAGAGATGTGCAAGCTCCGGTAAGAATTCTAATTTTATATGCAGCAAATGTAACAAAGGCCTTCACCCAAAAGAATGTTTTAAAAAATTTCATACTGAAAGTGATTACACTGCATAATGTCCCTTAAAAGGGACGCCTTCTAAAATCTTAAACAAATATTTTTTTTTTAAATAAATCTTATGAAAATTATTTTAATGGTAGTTTTAATTACATCTATAAAAAGAAATTTGTTTAAAAGTTCCTGGGGAACTTCATGCACTAATGGGTTAAAAGCATCCGATAAAAATTGTCTCTTTCAGTTATTTTTTATTTATGAAAATTCATTAAAAGTATTTTTTGTTTTCTTAAAAGTGTTATTTATTTTCTATAAAATAATCTGTCATATCATGATGCATGTCTAAATGATAAAGTAAATTAATTTACTTTAATTTTGTTTTGGTATGAGGTGAAGAAGCCTCATAAAAAAACATAACTAAAACTTTATGTACTGTGGGCATCAACTCCCTCCATGGATATAGAGAGACGAGTTGCTGAGATATTTTTGATGTATATTCTCCAAAGCGAAAAGAGTTAATTTTCTTTTTGCTATTAATTGCCTTTAAAACTACGTTTACCATTCTAAGCAACTCCTTGTCAATGCCAGTTATGGTTGAAGTAGTCTCAAGATTTCTACCAGTGTTTCCATCTCCACTTTGAAAAGGTTTATCGATATTCGTTTTTACACTAAACTCGTCTTGGATTCTACTTTTCTCAGAAGCTCTTAGAGCTTTTAGTTCGTCGTTCCTTTTTTTATTTTTTATTAAATTTTCTGTTTTACTTCTGTATTTCTAGTCGTATGCAATATGCTGAAAATGCTCCAAAAATATTATTCTAGCATGAAGGGGGGAGATTCCAAAAGAAAAAACTTTTTCGTTGACTACCTTTTTTTGCATCTGCGAATTCCGATTTATTCTCATCGCATATCGAACATTTCCAAAAAGAAGATGTGTCAGTTATAGCATTACTAACTTTTCCATCAATCATTGTTAAACTAAGTTGAAAGGAAATGTTAACACAATATTCTTTTATTTTTATGGTAATGAGCTTAATTCGTCTTTGATATGCACAACTAATTTTTTGGTTGTAGTGTTTAATTGCTTCACATATTCAAAACAAATTGGCCTACAAAAATTTGTGGAACCTGGGGTTGTGTTTGTCCATATATCTTCAAAGATGTTTTCAAGTGCTGACGTAGATGCAACGAGTGAGTATGAACGTATCCTTAGTGGCACTAAGGATGCCATGAATACGCTCTTAAAATCTGTTGTATTTTTTTGTTTGTACTCAGGTTGTTGTACCGATATACCTTTCTTTTTTTCTTGAATAGACTTATATGATAGTAATATTGCATGCCATTCCTCAAATAAAGCCTTTCTCAAAATTTGGTACTTATTTCGGCTTATTCTCATTTGCAACATCAGAGAAATAGCTTCTTCCTCCGTAAAATTTGACTCGGATTTCGGAGTAGGTATGCTGTTAACAATTCGTTTTAACCGTTTTGGAGATGCGCTAGGGTTAATATTGGCGATGTGTACTGCCTCGACAGGCCGATGTTCTTTTTTAGCAAGCCTTTAACAGTATCGCAGACTTCATCTTTTGAAACTGTAGACAGCTTTTCGACCAAACTTTTTTTTGGACTTCGAACATGAATCTTCTTTGCAGGGCGGTCCACCGATGAAGGTTGAGAATTTCGTAACAGTATCCATCCAAGTAAAATAATTTACCTTAAACTTATTTTTGTTTCCGCGCACTGATTTCATTTTTTGATCAAACCATTTCAAAGGAACACAATATCTCAAATTTCAATGTGATGGGCATGATGTTTTTTTCTTATGATATCTAATGGATTTATGCGGATATTTATATGCTTGTATAGGTGTTCAAAAATTTTGGAACGTAAATGTTAAAATAAGAAAAAGACACATAGGTAAAAGTTTATAGACATAATCAGTTTGTTAAAAACAACATTCTAAACCATCAGCCCAAAAATAAAATTATGTAAGGGAACAAGTTCCCTCCGACACCATAAGTATGTAAATAAGTAAGTATAACAGCCAGTTTATAGAACACAATTTAACGTTTATACGCGCAATAACGTTACCGTTTTTCATTTTTGCGTTTATAAAAGATGAAAGAAGAAGTCGTTGTCGTGATCACACGCATTTTTAAGTGCTCTGCCGTTTATATTTATATTTTTCCGTTGTAAAATAATTTAGTTTTTACATTCAACTCTTATTTTTAAATGATCATGAGTTTAGAATAAAACTATCATAATCAATAACTTAAAATTATCCAAACAAATTGTTCTCTCATTAATAAATTTTTTTTTCTCTCTCTCTCAGATTACCAATAACTTATACACAAAACTAAAACACCAATATTTAATACTTTTTCTTACTTAAATTCTCAATAAAATAACAACAACATATTGGAATCCTCAATGTACAATTTAAGAAGACATAATAAGGCAAATTCTAAAACTATTAAAAAAACTAAAAATTCTGAGGTAAAAAATAACAAACTCACTAACTTGGAAATCTCGGGTACGAATATGGATACAACAAATTCACTTTCTCTAAGAACTCCAGCCCAAAAAAATGTAAGAGTAAGCATAACTAACACTAACTCACCTTTTAAGATTAAGACAGTTATGGATAAACGTTTCGAAAAACTCACTGAGCAAATTGAAAAAGTCATGCATAATAAACTTAGTGAGTACAAAGAAGAACTCTTAAATTAGAAATAAAGACACTGAAAGAGTTTCAAGTTTAGAAACAGTTGCAGCCGAGGTAATGAGTATGCGTGAGGAAATTTAGTCTTTAAACAAACAAAAATTAAACACCGTGAAAATAATACCGTGGCATGTGAACTACGTATTAATGAAATATCATTTCATGAAATCGTGAAAACGTATGTAGTACAATTAAAACCCCTATCCCTGCAATAAAGTAAATTTTTCGCCTCCAGAATCGCAACAATAGGCATAAAACTTCATCTAAGGATGCAGTTATTATCGTCAAGTTGTGCTTACGATAAATTTTTTTTCTTAAAACCTTCACCAACTTTAGGAAAACAAATAAAGTTGTTTTCGCTTTAATTCCGACCATAAATTCTTCATTAATGAAAATCTTACCAAAACCAACTTTGGAATCTTACGTGCTGCTTTACGCCTCAAAAAGAAAAATGTCATCCACAGTGTTTTTACTATGCGTGTTTTTGTTTATGTAAAAAAGACCGCTAATGATCATATTCTACAAATTGAAGGCATTGGGCACCTGCAGGAGTTATTTCCTGGTTGTGAGGATCTGGACGCCGTTGAAAACCGCAATTATATCAGTTGTGCTTAACTCTTCCTATTATACTTTACCTCTAATCAAGTTATTACTTAAGTCTTAAACTTTGGTCACTATACAACACCTAATTTCTTTTTAATTTATTTTATAATTTTTCTTCTTTTCATTCATTTTTTTACAACTCCTTTTTACTTGTAAGCGTTGCCGTAACCTCGTTAATACATGTTTACTATAAGTAGTCATTCTTCGAGGAACAGTGTGTATAACATGATTAGAATTCTTTCCAAACTCAAATCAGGTCTAAAAATTGTACATCTTAACGCGCAAAGTTTAAAAAACAAAATTGATGAATTTAGATATCTATTTATCATTATACATTGGATATTCAAGACTTTACAAGGTACCTGGCTTTAAACTTTTCCGTTCCGATCGCAAGATTCTTGTTAATAATGTTGAAACTCGAGCTAAAGACGGTGGAGTCACTATTTATGTTCGCAATGGCATACACTGTAGAGAAAAACTAAGGACTACAATTGGTAGTAAAATAGAATATTTATTTCTTTAAATCACAACCTTGAACAGAAGGAAATTACTTTTAGGTAATGTATATAGAGCTAATAGTAATATGAACGTCAATCCTCTTATTGCTATTCTTGAGAACTTATCTGTTCAATATGACGATGTTGTTATTACTGGTGATTTCAGTAATAACATATTAACAGAGAACATATTGAACCTATGAAAACTCTTAATCTTTTTCCTGTTAATATTCAAACTCCAACACAATTTTCTCTACATCCAATAACTTGATCGACTAAATATTTGTTAGCCATAAATCCAGGATTCTTCTCTATGACCAACTTTCTGCATCTGTCTTCTCAACGCACGATATTTTGTTTTTAGCCTACGACATGTCTGTTAATAATGGTGACACACTTATTTATATCGTGACTTTCATAATATTGATTACCAAATGCTAAATTATTCCCTTGTGTAACGATAGGCGCACATTCCCCAAATTGTTTCATGCGATAAATTTTGATTTATCATTTCATTACTATGTATGTTTGTATAAACATATTGTTACGTTTTTACTTTACGTTGGGTTCCTTTAATTGCAAAATAAATACACACTGTTATTACTTTTACTGTAAGTTGAAGCAGCCCAATATTTTTATTACTTACAATTATCTTTTATTTCTGTTATTTTATTTAACGTAATGAATTATATTTAATTAATTTCACATATATCTCATTTTAGTATTTGAATTTAATGTTAACGTCCACTTTTTGAAATTAACGGATTTTATTTAAATACAACTCTGTTACCACGATTTATTTACAACTCTGCTTATGTTTAGAATTAACTACTTTTATATGCAAATAAGTATTATAAAATAGTATATAAGCAGCAACATTTGCATAATAAATTCATTCTGCTTTCTACCTTCAAAGCAAGCTAAGCTTTGTCCAGTAAAAATACCGGACGGGTTAAATATGTCATTGGTTGTAGAATTGTCAGAATATTTTTCTAAGAAGAAATTGAGTTTTCTATCGTTGGAATTGTTCTAAATGAACAATTATTATAATCTTAGGAATAAGATTATTTCAAAGTCACTTTATTTATTTAACACCACTGTTCAAAAATACAGCAAACTGTTAAACACTCTTAAAATTCGACAACTTAACTCTTTGACTTTTAAATTAATACTGCCATACTGCTCGCCAGCACGATTTGCTTATATAGGTGATTTTAAAGCACCAGAATGTTCTATTCCAGACAGATCTGGCAGGTTCGATTGTTATTGCTCTTGTTTTCTGTTTATGTGTTTGTTTATTTCTTTATACCTGTTTGTGTGGCTGTTTATTTGTTTATGCTTGTATTTATGTATGTGTGTTTATTTAATGTGTGTGTGTATATGCGTATATGCAAAGTTTGTATAAGGCGTTGCTAGGCCAATCGACAACAACAACTAAATGACTAGCGATGCTCTTTATTGTTTGTTTCTTTTTTTCATCATTGTAAGAAAACAAACCATTAATGTTGTTGTTGTTCGAGAGTATTGTTGTTCAGAGCCTATAATGAATAAATTCTTCTATCGTAACACTACCCCCTTCTCAAACCTGTTCGTCCCGAACAGGAACAGAGGTACCTTTTCCATAGTTGGCTAACCGCTCCAAGTGCACAACTTTCATTTTTGATCTTGGGCTCTGAAACTTCTGTATTCTGTAAACTAAATCGTTTAGCTGCTTTATTCCTTCATTAGTTCCATCCCAGTAAACTTTCTTCTGTTGTGGGTTAATCATCGGTCCCTCTTTAAATCCCTCGGAGTTTGCAGTACGTTTAAACCTGACCTGGAGCTTCCGTACTTGGTTTTGTCTCTGGAGAGATATTTCTCTGTCCTCTTTTTCCAACAGACCTGTTGACAACTGGTGGTCACACTTCTGCGCTTTCGTACATTCTTTGCTAGTATCTATGTGTACACGTCGCACATTTACGATGTGGTGTCGTTACTGGTCCTCCGTACTATTTCTACTTTTTTGATGGCGTATTTCTTTTATTTTCCTCGGCGCCCTGCAGTTACGCGCTAAATGTCCCTCTTTACTGCAGTTGAAGCATTTTGGTGGAGCCTTTCTCTCATACCCGATTTTAAGAGGTATCTTCAAATTTCTCCAAATCATTATTTGCTGACTCATACGCAAATCGATTCCATTATAAATCATGAAGTCGACTCCGATAATTACTTCATCCAAAATATCAGCCAAAATAAATACATGCTCCACACTTAGCCTGCCGATAGATACCCTCAGTTTTATCTTGCCATAGACTGTTGCAAATTCTCCAGTGGCAGTACGCAGTCTGACATAACTTAGCGGCTCCATTTCTCCTTTTACCAAGTCGCGCTTGATTATTGATTGCGACGCTCCTGTGTCTATCGTCAGAATGTGCTTTTTACCGTTGATGTAACCCAGAGCAGTCAGATTCTTGTTTCCCTGCTGCATCACAGAGATTGAAATTAATGGTCCCACAATTTCGGATTTTTGCCCATTATCCACGATGCTCTAGCACTTTTTACTTCCAACGGTGGCTTGTTCATAACATTGTCATTCTCTAATGGCGAAGCAGATCTCATTGCTCTTTTCGGTGTCTTGCAGTATCGCTGTAAATGGCCCACTTTCTTGCAATTGAAACATCTACTGTATGCCGTTTCGTCCCTAGGCGAAGCAAATCCAGTCTTTATTGGGGACTTGCAATCTACCTGTAGATGGCCAACTTTTCCGCAGTTGAAGCACTTCTGCATTGGAGTTCTTTCAATACTTCCTTTAGCGATTCTCGTAATTGCTTAAGCTCGCCCCTTGTGTTTTTTTCATGCTCAGCAGCAACTTGAACTTTTCGCACTTTGTATGACGGCGGCCTGGAAATGACTTTTGCTGTTTCTTGCGTCAGCGCATAGGCAACTGTCTCCGGAAACGACGACTTCGGTTCAGCGCACACCGCATATTTTACGTCAGAGTCGCGGATACCATTTACAAACGCATCCACTTTGAACTGCTCTAGAAGTGGATGGTTTTCCCCAGGGTAACTCAGATTAACCAAGCGCTCCACTTTCATGGCGAAATCCTGAAGTGTCTCATTTGCTCTCTGCACCCTGCGACGTAGTTCCAATCTATACAGCTCCTTTTTATGATCGTCGACATATTTGCGCTGTAACGCCAACATTATGTCCTCATAATTATTTCTGCAGCTAGTTGGTAGGCTTTCGAGGACTTCTGCTGCAGATCCTTTAAGTGCCAGAATCATCTCAATCGCTTTTTTTTCATTGCTCCATAGATTTTTACTGGCCACTGTCTCGAATTGAAATTTGAAGACGTTGAAGGGTATGTTGCCGTCGAAACTGGGAGCTTTTATCCTATTTGTGTTTTCAGTCACTACTCGTACTGGGCCTTCTCTTATTTCCAGGCTCATTATTTTGTTTTCAAGCTCCTGCAGCCTTACATCGACATCCTTTACCCGTACTTCGACGCCACTAGTTTCTAGAAGAAACTAGTGGCGTCTGAGACTTTTTCTAGGCCTGAGACTTTTTCATCGAACATGCTGACCTTGATTTCTACGTCGTCTATTCGCTTGTGTATGACCTGAAAAATTTCTTGAAGTCTTTCGTTAGTCGCCTTAGATGCTTTAGAAACTTCCTGAATCCCAGCTAGAAGTTCTTGATTTTCTCCTCTTACTTCAGCTAACAGTTTTTCGCTGTTTGCTCTAGAAGCTTCCTGAACTTCATCTCTTACTTCAGCTAACAGTTTTTCGCTGTTTGCTCTAGAAGCTTCCTGAACATCATCTCTTACTTCAGCTAACAGTTTTTCGTTATTTGCTCTAGAAGCTCTTTAACTTCTGAAATTTTCTCCATCATAGCAGCAAACATTGCATTAAAGTCAATACTGCTTGTTGTTGCACGGGTACATACCTCAATCTCTTCTTTTTCTTCAAACTCATATGCACCAATGTCGATGCCACGTCGCTTGAATTCATCTATGAGCCTCTTCTGTAGGTCTGTTTTATGACCTGCTGTTGGCAAATACAGCTTACTCAACTCCTTTTTCAGCTGCTCCACTTTAAGTTCTTCAAATTTCATTTTTATTTATTATTTTATTTTTTTAAGTTATTTTATTTTACAATTTCACTTCTGTCACCAATTGTTACGTTGGGTTCTTTTAATTGCAAAATAAATACACACTGTTATTACTTTTACTATAAGTCACTTTATTTATTTAACACCACTGTTCAAAAATACAGCAAACTGTTAAACACTCTTAAAATTCGACAACTTAACTCTTTGACTTTTAAATTAATACTGCCATACTACTCGCCAGCACAATTCGCTTATATAGGTGATTTTAAAGCACCAGAATGTTCTATTCCAGACAGTTCTGGCAGGTTCGATTGTTATTGCTCTTGTTTTCTGTTCATGTGTTTGTTTATTTCTTTATACCTGTTTGTGTGGCTGTTTATTTGTTTTTGCTTGTATTTATGTATGTGTGTTGATTTAATGTGTGTATATGCGTATATGCGAATGTTTGTATAAGGCGTTGCTAGGCCAATCGACAACAACAACTGAATGACTAGCGATGCTCTTTATTGTTTGTTTCTTTCTTTCGTCATTGTAAGAAAACAAACCATTAATGTTGTTGTTGTTCAGAGCCTATAATGAATAAATTCTTCTATCGTAACAATATGAACTCAGCTACTCATTTTTTATTATCTCAGACGTGTAATATTTTTTGTCTTCTTTATGGTTTATTTCTTTTACTTGCATTGAATTTTAGTACAAGTTAAACTTTCTTTCTTATTTGACCTAGTAAGACCTTGAAGTCATTTTCAGTTAAATATCATTTATAGTCAGACATTCGTAAAGTAAGGAATCAAAACTAGTTTTCGTTCCAAAATTATTAAAGTGAGGTTTTAATTAAAAGTGGAAAAAGTGTTTCTGTAATCATAAAGATTTTTTCTATCGAAGTTCTATCGAGGGGATAAAAAATACAAAAGAACACCTAAAAAAAGTATGTTTATTTAGTATTTGTTTGGGTTAAATATTAGCATTTTTACTATTCTTAGGAAAGCCCATATGGTCCAGAATTGTGGCTTATTTCTATTGCTATCGTATTAGAAAATTAACCCAATATTTGCAATTATGTCTGCATTAGAAGAATATAATCCCCTAAAATAAGACCGAATACCAGGATCTTACCTCCTTATGGTTTACGCAATCAATTTATTAGACAAAATTTACTAAATTTACTAAATCCTTATGTTGTTGTTTTAATTAATATTGTATTTTTGTTAATATAAATTACTGTATTAAAAGTAAAAATATTCAACAAGAGGGAAGCTTAAGGTAGTGGTAGACTTCGTTCTCACCAACTGACGATTGATAATTGAATACAAGTTTCTCGTATTCCTTTATCAGGGTTTGGTTGGTTAAATAGATGATGCTTACAACTAAAACACTACCCTAAATAGATTAGATACAAATAGTGCTTATGACGGACGTGGCTGTCTAGAAAATGTGCATTCCACTCGTGCTGGTGTCTAAAAATTAAATTTTCCCAATTTTTCTTTAATATTATCACCTAATTTGTAATTTAATTAATTCTTTCTTAGAGAGAATAAAAACGAACTTAAGCTTGATTATAAATTTCATTGTATGTAATACATAAACAGTTCGACTAATAATAATTAAATTTTCAAAATTAAAAATCGCAAAGCACCGCGCAATCTTGTTTACTCAACAAAGTTTGGTTTGATACTAGATTAGTGTTAACTAAAAACGAATGTTGGGAGTAAAACAAATAAACAAAAAGTAACTTTCATTGCTAACCGACGGTTGGCTGAAGTAACAACAACATACATATAAGGTGGTAAATATTAAAATTAAAAATATTCAACAAGAGGGAAGCTTAAGGTAGTGGTAGACTTCGTTCTCACCAACTGACGATTGATAATTGAATACAAGTTTCTCGTATTCCTTTATCAGGGTTTGGTTGGTTAAATAGATGATGCTTACAACTAAAACACTACCCTAAGTAGATTAGATACAAGTAGTGCTGATGACGGACGTGGCTGTCTAGAAAATGTGCATTCCACTCGTGCTGGTGTCTAAAAATTAAATTTTCCCAATTTTTCTTTACTATTATCACCTAATTTGTAATTTAATTAATTCTTTCTTAGAGAGAATAAAAACGAACTTAAGCTTGATTATAAATTTCATTGTATGTAGTAAATTACTGTATGTTAGTTCTTATATTAATATTAAAAATTGTCATATATTTGGTTGTTCTATAACGGATCACTTTTATTCATTTCTTTTGTAGTCCAAATTAATATTTGTTAATTTTAAGTTTAGTTGTAATTGAACCTGCTTAATAAACGTTTTAAAATAAAAACCTTGTCCTCGCGTTTTAATTATTAATAGTTTTAGAAAGTGAATTTTTTACGCGAAATTTTTGGCGACCGTGACAGGATAGTAGTGTTAAAGTGTTTTAAATAAAAAATAACTTATTTAAATCGGCGCCGCAACAAAAACTTTGGTGATTTTGTGAAAAATAACACAATTAAACTTTCTTTTGGTGCAACACAACCGTTCGTGGTACAGCTGCATTTCTCCTCCGAAAAATTCTTAGAGCCAACTTTTCGCACTGCTGTTTTTTGTTTAGTGTTTCAAATAAAAATAAATATACATATATTTATATTTGCGCAAATTTTGTAGTTTGGTTCAAACATAAAAATATTTAAATAAAATTAAAATCATTTGTGGCACAATTAAATAATAATTTTTTGTTGTGAAAAAATACTTTTGAAGTATTTCATTAAAGTTACAAAGGGCGACCATGAAACGAAACATCTCTAATATTCAGAAGAAAATAGAAAAGGATGGCGACAAAGCTGATGCAACAATTTTACAATGCCGGCTGGAAATTTTAGAGTCGTATTTCAAGCAGATTTGTCACATCCAAGGACAAATTGAAAAACTTTATCCTTCTGATACCACAAGGGGTGACTTGGAGGAAGGCCAAAGCAAAATTGTTGTTCAATTTCAATGGACCAAAGTGTTTTCAATTCTTCGATTGGTCTTTCAAGCCAAACTCGTTTGCCCCTATTAAAATTGCCTCGTTTTGATAGAAGGTATGCAGAATATAAGCGATTTATAACAACTTTCAACAACATGGTTCATTTAAATTCATCTTTAACACCTGTCGACAAATTTAATTATTTATTAAATTGCCTTTCTCGTCAAGCTCTGGCCGTCGTGCAATCGTACCAAGTAACGGAAGAAAATTATCCGAAGGCACTAGAGAAGTTAAGGGAGCGATATGACAACAAAGTTCTGATTTTCCTGGAAAATACTACTGCTCTCTTTGATGTTAAAGACATGTCTAAAGGTGATAGTGTTTCGTTACGCAATATAATTCATACCGTTTCTGCAATTATTGGTTCACTTTTATCACTGGGATCAGAAATGGATGTAATGAATGCGATAATTATTCACTTGGTTCTATCGAAGCTGGATGATGCATCAAAACAAAAATACGATAAAGAAATGGATTTTAAATCGTTGCTGTCTTGGGATTCCTGCTATGAGAATTTAAACCATCGTTGTCAATTTGTAGAAAGTGATGGTGAGAAAAGGGAAGTTAAAAATAGTTCAAGTGATATGAAATCAAAATCAAGTTTTAAACGTTACACAACCACATGTGTCTCTAGTATGAGTATGAGTTGTTCGTATTGCAACAGTACTGAACAACATCTCCCATCGTGTTCTTCATTTTTGTCGCTTTTAGTTCCGAAACGTTTTAACTTTATAAAACGTAATGGGCACTGCATAAACTCTTTTCGAAAGAGTCGTTGTCGAATTTTCCAGCCTGCTCATCATACCACGCTTCATATTTTCGTGCCTGCAGAATCATCATCTACTAGTGATACCCCGTCATCATTTAATAAAAATAATGCCGTGTCATTAGTTGCTCGTTCATTTAGAAGAGCCATAATACCAACTGCCGTGGTTCTCATTAAGGATAATTTTGGTTCTTTTCAACCGGTAAGAGTACTTCTTAATTCATGTTCGGAAATTAACTTTATTACCGAAGAAGTTGCGAAAAGAGTTCAAGATGTTTCTGGAATTGGTGAAGTGCACACAAAAATTAAATATTCTGTCGCTGCTACAATAAAATCTCGAGTTTCGTCTTAACAGTGGTCATCAACCTTCGCTGTGACAAAATCAATTTCTGCCAGTCATCCAGGTGAATATATAGACACATCGAAGCTGAAAATTCCTGAAACAATAGAGTTAGCAGATCCATTCTTTACAAGCCACAACGAATCGATTTGTTAATTAGTATGGAAATATTTTTCGATATGTTGCTCGATGGACGCATTTTGTTGATACAAGGTAACCCTTGCCTCATTAATACAGTTTTTGGATGGATTATTGCTGGTAAATATAGCAGTCAACAAAGTTCGTCGCTGGTTACATGCTACTTGGCTGTCGATTAGTCAACTGAAAATATAGAACACACATTAAAGAAGTTTTGGGAAGTTGAAGAATACACCACTGGCCCTCCTAGTTTTTCAGAAGAAGAAGAAGAAGCGTGCGAAAAACATTTCATTGAAAATACTAAACTTGTATCAAATGTACGCATTCAAGTTCGACTGCCATTTAAACAAAGCCCGGATTACTTAGGTGAGTCTTTTGAAAACTGTAAACGTAGATTTTTGTCGCTCGAACGTAGATTGGAACGTGATTCAACATTAAAAAAAACTATGTTGAATTTATGGAAGAATATATGGCAATTGTTCATATGTCACCTAATAATCATTCTTTATCTCATCCGCATTATATCATACCTCAACATTTTGTACTTAAGACTCATAGTACAACAACAAAACTTCGTGTAATTTTTGATGGGTCAGCTCGTACATCGTCGAATAATTCTTTGAATTATATTCTCATGGTTGGCCCAATAATACAGCAAGATTTGATTACCACAATTTTTTCGTTCCGTCTGAACAGATTTGCTCTTACTGCAGACATATCTAAAATGTACCGCCAATTTCTTGTTGATGAACGTGACCGTAAATTTCAGCTTAGCGTGTTTCAACTTAACACCGTAACGTATCCCATTGGTTCAGGGTACTTCGTGAGGATTTATATGTCGACGATGTTCTCACTGCCTCCAATAGTCCCGATATGTTAGCAGAAATAATACAAATTTTAAGCGCTCGTGGTCTGTAGCTTGCTAAGTGGAATAATAATTGTCCAGGCATCGTCAACAATTTTGAATATATTCATTACATCAAGATACCTCGTTACGTTTTTACATCAGATAATATATGTGGCGAAATACACGGCTTCGCAACTTCAACTTTTCGCACTTTGTATGACGGCGGCCTGGAAATGACTTTTGCTGTTTCTTGCGTCAACGCATAGGCGACTGTCTCCGGAAATGACGACTTCGGCTCAGCGCACACCGCATATTTTACGTCAGAGTCGCGGATACCATTTACAAACGCATCCACTTTGAACTTCTTTAGAAGTGGATGGTTTTCCCCAGGGTAACTCAGATTAACCAAGCGCTCCACTTCCATGGCGAAATCCTGAAGCGTCTCATTTGCTCTCTGCACCCTGCGACGTAGCTCCAATCTATACAGCTCCTTTTTATGATCGTCGCCATATTTGCGCTGTAACGCCAACATTATGTCCTCATAATTATTTCTGCAGCTAGTTGGTAGGCTTTCGAGGACTTCTGCTGCAGATCCTTTAAGTGCCAGAATAATCTCAATCGCTTTTTTTTCATTGTTCCATAGATTTTTACTGGCCACTGTCTCGAATTGAAATTTGAAGACGTTGAAGGGTATGTTGCCGTCGAAAGTGGGAGCTTTTATCCTATTTGTGTTTTCAGTCACTACTCGTACTATGCCTTCTCTTATTGCCAGGCTCATTATTTTGTTTTCAAGCTCCTGCAACCTTACATCGACATCCTTTACCCGTACTTCGATGCCACTAGTTTCTAGAAGAAACTAGTGGCGTCTGAGACTTTTTCTAGGCCTGAGACTTTTTCATCGAACATGCTGACCTTGATTTCTACGTCGTCTATTCGCTTGTGTATGACCTGAAAAATTTCTTGAAGTCTTTCGTTAGTCGCCTTAGACGCTTTAGAAACTTCCTGAATCCCAGCTAGAAGTTCTTGATTTTCTCCTCTTACTTCAGCTAACAGTTTTTCGCTGTTTGCTCTAGAAGCTTCCGGAACTTCATCTCTTACTTCAGCTAACAGTTTTTCGCTGTTTGCTCTAGAAGCTTCCTGAACATCATCTCTTACTTCAGCTAACAGTTTTTGTTATTTGCTCTAGAAGCTCTTTAACTTCTGAAATTTTCTCCATCATAGCAGCAAACATTGCATTAAAGTCAATGCTGCTTGTTGTTGCACGGGTACATACCTCAATCTCCTCTTTTTCTTCAAACTCATATGTACCAATGTCGATGCCACGTCGCTTGAATTCATCTATGAGCCTCTTCTGTAGGTCTGTTTTATGACCTGCTGTTGGCAAATACAGCTTACTCAACTCCTTTTTCAGCTGCTCCACTTTAAGTTCTTCAACTTTCATTTTTATTTATTATTTTATTTTTTTAAGTTATTTTATTTTACAATTTCACTTCTGTCACCAATTGTTACGTTGGGTTCTTTTAATTGCAAAATAAATACACACTGTTATTACTTTTACTATAAGTCACTTTATTTATTTAACACCACTGTTCAAAAATACAGCAAACTGTTAAACACTCTTAAAATTCGACAACTTAACTCTTTGACTTTTAAATTAATACTGCCATACTACTCGCCAGCACGATTCGCCTATATAGGTGATTTTAAAGCACCAGAATGTTCTATTCCAGACAGTTCTGGCAGGTTCGATTGTTATTGCTCTTGTTTTCTGTTCATGTGTTTGTTTATTTCTTTATACCTGTTTGTGTGGCTGTTTATTTGTTTTTGCTTGTATTTATGTATGTGTGTTGATTTAATGTGTGTGTATATGCGTATATGCGAATGTTTGTATAAGGCGTTGCTAGGCCAATCGACAACAACAACTAAATGACTAGCGATGCTCTTTATTGTTTGTTTCTTTCTTTCATCATTGTAAGAAAACAAACCATTAATGTTGTTGTTGTTCAGAGCCTATAATGAATAAATTCTTCTATCGTAACAATATGAACTCAGCTACTCATTTTTTATTATCTCAGACGTGTAATATTTTTTGTCTTCTTTATGGTTTATTTCTTTTACTTGCATTGAATTTTAGTACAAGTTAAACTTTCTTTCTTATTTGACCTAGTAAGACCTTGAAGTCATTTTCATTTTAATATCATTTATAGTCCGACATTCGTAAAGTAAGGAATCAAAACTAGTTTTCGTTCCAAAATTATTAAAGTGAGGTTTTAATTAAAAGTGGAAAAAGTGTTTCTAAAATCATAAAGATTTTTTCTATCGAAGTTTTATCGAGGGGATAAAAAATACAAAAGAACACATAAAAAAGTATGATTATTTAGTATTTGTTTGGGTTAAATATTAGCATTTTTACTATTCTTAGGAAAGCCCATATGGTCCAGAATTGTGGCTTATTTCTATTGCTATCGTATTAGAAAATTAACCCAACATTTGCAATTATGTCTGCATTAGAAGAATATAATCCTCTAAAATAAGACCTCCTTATGGTTTACGCAATCAATTTATTAGACAAAATTTAATATAACCTTATATAACTATACACGTGTAATTCTATCTAAAATTTCATTAGAATTGATTATACAAAATTTTTATCAATTAGTTTTTCTCTTCATTGCTTTTTTTAATAAAATATTAATGTCAATTTAAATAACCGGTTCAAACGTAAAATTTGTAACCTACGATCATATCCTAATGCACTTTACTATTTCAATCAATTATAGTTTTTTGGTATTATACGATTTTTTTGAATTTTATATAATTATTTTTAATTAAGCACATAATTGGAAAATATTTTTTCTGTATAATATACTAATGTCTTGAATATAATTTTAATTTGTTCTAAATTTGCTATATCTAAATTGTAATCTATTCTAAAATATAATGTAAATCATCAAAAGAATTAATACCTAACAAATATGTCTTTATACATATAATTTAATTATGAATTGACTAACCTATATTTTTGAGTTTAAAATACCTAATCTGTTGGAGGAGATCACCTGTAGTCACCGTCTCATCACTATTGAAGTGTCGTCAGTTTTATTTATTAATCCCTTTGTTTGTTTACTCGTTACTAAATCCTTATGTTGTTGTTTTAATTAATATTGTATTTTTGTTAATGTAAATTACTGTATTAAAAGTAAAAATATTCAACAAGAGGGAAGCTTAAGGTAGTGGTAGACTTCGTTCTCACCAACTGACGATTGATAATTGAATACAAGTTTCTCGTATTCCTTTATCAGGGTTTGGTTGGTTAAATAGATGATGCTTACAACTAAAACACTACCCTAAGTAGATTAGATACAAGTAGTGCTGATGACGGACGTGGCTGTCTAGAAAATGTGCATTCCACTCGTGCTGGTGTCTAAAAATTAAATTTTCCCAATTTTTCTTTAATATTATCACCTAATTTGTAATTTAATTAATTCTTTCTTAGAGAGAATAAAAACGAACTTAAGCTTGATTATAAATTTCATTGTATGTAGTAAATTACTGTATGTTAGTTCTTATATTAATATTAAAAATTGTCATATATTTGGTTGTTCTATAACGGATCACTTTTATTCATTTCTTTTGTAGTCCAAATTAATATTTGTTAATTTTAAATTTAGTTGTAATTGAACCTGCTTAATAAACGTTTTAAAATAAAAACCTTGTCCTCGCGTTTTAATTATTAATAGTTTTAGAAAGTGAATTTTTTACGCGAAATTTTTGGCGACCGTGACAGGATAGTAGTGTTAAAGTGTTTTAAATAAAAAATAACTTATTTAAATCGGCGCCGCAACAAAAACTTTGGTGATTTTGTGAAAAATAACACAATTAAACTTTCTTTTGGTGCAACACAACCGTTCGTGGTACAGCTGCATTTCTCCTCCGAAAAATTCTTAGAGCCAACTTTTCGCACTGCTGTTTTTTGTTTAGTGTTTCAAATAAAAATAAATATACATATATTTAAATAAATAAATATACATATATGCAAATTTTGTAGTTTGGTTCAAACATAAAAATATTTAAATAAAATTAAAATCATTTGTGGCACAATTAAATAATAATTTTTTGTTGTGAAAAAATACTTTTGAAGTATTTCATTAAAGTAACAAAGGGCGACCATGAAACGAAACATCTCTAATATTCAGAAGAAAATAGAAAAGGATGGCGACAAAGCTGATGCAACAATTTTACAATGCCGGCTGGAAATTTTAGAGTCGTATTTCAAGCAGATTTGTCACATCCAAGGACAAATTGAAAAACTTTATCCTTCTGATACCACAAGGGGTGACTTGGAGGAAGACCAAAGCAAAATTGTTGTTCAACTTCAATGGACCAAAGTGTTTTCAATTCTTCGATTGGTCTTTCAAGCCAAACTCGTTTGCCCTCATTAAAATTGCCTCGTTTTGATAGAAGGTATGCAGAATATAAGCGATTTATAACAACTTTCAACAACATGGTTCATGAAAATTCATCTTTAACACCTGTCGATAAATTTAATTATTTATTAAATTGCCTTTCTCGTCAAGCTCTGGCCGTCGTGCAATCGTACCAAGTAACGGAAAAAAATTATCCGAAGGCACTAGAGAAGTTAAGGGAGCGATATGACAACAAAGTTCTGATTTTCCTGGAAAATTCTACTGCTCTCTTTGATGTTAAAGACATGTCTAAAGGTGATAGTGTTTCGTTACGCAATATAATTCATACCGTTTCTGCAATTATTGGTTCACTTTTATCACTGGGATCAGAAATGGATGTAATGAATGCGATAATTATTCACTTGGTTCTATCGAAGCTGGATGATGCATCAAAACAAAAATACGATAAAGAAATGGATTTTAAATCGTTGCTGTCTTGGGATTCCTGCTATGAGAATTTAAACCATCGTTGTCAATTTGTAGAAAGTGATGGTGAGAAAAGGGAAGTTAAAAATAGTTCAAGTGATATGAAATCAAAATCAAGTTTTAAACGTTACACAACCACATGTGTCTCTAGTATGAGTATGAGTTGTTCGTATTGCAACAGTACTGAACAACATCTCCCATCGTGTTCTTCATTTTTGTCGCTTTTAGTTCCGAAACGTTTTAACTTTATAAAACGTAATGGGCACTGCATAAACTCTTTTCGAAAGAGTCGTTGTCGAATTTTCCAGCCTGCTCATCATACCACGCTTCATATTTTCGTGCCTGCAGAATCATCATCTACTAGTGATACCCCGTCATCATTTAATAAAAATAATGCCGTGTCATTAGTTGCTCGTTCATTTAGAAGAGCCATAATACCAACTGCCGTGGTTCTCATTAAGGATAATTTTGGTTCTTTTCAACCGGTAAGAGTACTTCTTGATTCATGTTCGGAAATTAATTTTATTACCGAAGAAGTTGCGAAAAGAGTTCAAGATGTTTCTGGAATTGGTGAAGTGCACACAAAAATTAAATATTCTGTCGCTGCTACAATAAAATCTCGAGTTTCGTCTTAACAGTGGTCATCAACCTTCGCTGTGACAAAATCAATTTCTGCCAGTCATCCAGGTGAATATATAGACACATCGAAGCTGAAAATTCCTGAAACAATAGAGTTAGCAGATCCATTTGTTAATTAGTATGGAAATATTTTTCGATATGTTGCTCGATGGACGCATTTTGTTGATACAAGGTAACCCTTGCCTCATTAATACAGTTTTTGGATGGATTATTGCTGGTAAATATAGCAGTCAACAAAGTTCGTCGCTGGTTACATGCTACTTGGCTGTCGATTAGTCAACTGAAAATATAGAACACACATTAAAGAAGTTTTGGGAAGTTGAAGAATACACCACTGGCCCTCCTAGTTTTTCAGAAGAAGAAGAAGAAGAAGCGTGCGAAAAACATTTCATTGAAAATACTAAACTTGTATCAAATGTACGCATTCAAGTTCGACTGCCATTTAAACAAAGCCCGGATTACTTAGGTGAGTCTTTTGAAAACTGTAAACGTAGATTTTTGTCGCTCGAACGTAGATTGGAACGTGATTCAACATTAAAATCTATGTTGAATTTATGGAAGAATATGTGGCACTTGTTCATATGTCAGCTAATAATCATTCTTTATCTCATCCGCATTATATCATACCTCAACATTTTGTACTTAAGACTCATAGTACAACAACAAAACTTCGTGTAATTTTTGATGGGTCAGCTCGTACATCGTCGAATAATTCTTTGAATTATATTCTCATGGTTGGCCCAATAATACAGCAAGATTTGATTACCACAATTTTTTCGTTCCGTCTGAACAGATTTGCTCTTACTGCAGACATATCTAAAATGTACCGCCAATTTCTTGTTGATGAACGTGACCGTAAATTTCAGCTTAGCGTGTTTCAACTTAACACCGTAATGTATCCCATTTGTTCAGGGTACTTCGTGAGGATTTATATGTCGACGATGTTCTCACTGCCTCCAATAGTCCCGATATGTTAGCAGAAATAATACAAATTTTAAGCGCTCGTGGTCTATAGCTTGCAAAGTGGAATAATAATTGTCCAGGCATCGTCAACAATTTTGAATATATTCATTACATCAAGATACCTCGTTACGTTTTTACATCAGAAAATATAAGTGGCGAAATACACGGCTTCGCAACTTCAACTTTTCGCACTTTGTATGACGGCGGCCTGGAAATGACTTTTGCTGTTTCTTGCGTCAACGCATAGGCGACTGTCTCCGGAAACGACGACTTCGGCTCAGCGCACACCGCATATTTTACGTCAGAGTCGCGGATACCATTTACAAACGCATCCACTTTGAACTGCTCTAGAAGTGGATGGTTTTCCCCAGGGTAACTCAGATTAACCAAGCGCTCCACTACCATGGCGAAATCCTGAAGCGTCTCATTTGCTCTCTGCACCCTGCGACGTAGCTCCAATCTAGCTTTTCTTCTGCATTGGAGTTCTTTCAATACTTCCTTTAGCGATTCTCGTAATTGCTTAAGCTCGCCCCTTGTGTTTTTTTCATGCTCAGCAGCAACTTCAACTTTTCGCACTTTGTATGACGGCGGCCTGGAAATGACTTTTGCTGTTTCTTGCGTCAGCGCATAGGCAACTGTCTCCGGAAACGACGACTTCGGTTCAGCGCACATCGCATATTTTACGTCAGAGTCGCGGATACCATTTACAAACGCATCCACTTTGAACTGCTCTAGAAGTGGATGGTTTTCCCCAGGGTAACTCAGATTAACCAAGCGCTCCACTTCCATGGCGAAATCCTGAAGCGTCTCATTTGCTCTCTGCACCCTGCGACGTAGCTCCAATCTATACAGCTCCTTTTTATGATCGTCGCCATATTTGCGCTGAAACGCCAACATTATGTCCTCATAATTATTTCTGCAGCTAGTTGGTAGGCTTTCGAGGACATCTGCTGCAGATCCTTTAGGTGCCAGAATCATCTCAATCGCTTTTTTTCATTGCTCCATAGATTTTTACTAGCCACTGTCTCGAATTGAAATTTGAAGACGTTGAAGGGTATGTTGCCGTCGAAACTGGGAGCTTTTATCCTATTTGTGTTTTCAGTCACTACTCGTACTGGGCCTTCTCTTATTTCCAGGCTCATTATTTTGTTTTCAAGCTCCTGCAGCCTTACATCGACATCGTTTACCCGTACTTCGACGGGTCTAGAAAAAGTCTGAGACTTTTTCTGAGTCTGAGACTTTTTCTAGGCCTGAGACTTTTTCATCGAACATGCTGACCTTGATTTCTACGTCGTCTATTCGCTTGTGTATGACCTGAAAAATTTCTTGAAGTCTTTCGTTAGTCGCCTTAGACGCTTTAGAAACTTCCTGAATCCCAGCTAGAAGTTCTTGATTTTCTCCTCTTACTTCAGCTAACAGTTTTTCGCTGTTTGCTCTAGAAGCTTCCTGAACTTCATCTCTTACTTCAGCTAACAGTTTTTCGCTGTTTGCTCTAGAAGCTTCCTGAACATCATCTCTTACTTCAGCTAACAGTTTTTCGTTATTTGCTCTAGAAGCTCTTTAACTTCTGAAATTTTCTCCATCATAGCAGCAAACATTGCATTAAAGGCAATGCTGCTTGTTGTTGCACGGGTACATACCTCAATCTCCTCTTTTTCTTCAAACTCATATGTACCAATGTCGATGCCACGTCGCTTGAATTCATCTATGAGCCTCTTCTGTAGGTCTGTTTTATGACCTGCTGTTGGCAAATACACCTTACTCAACTCCTTTTTCAGCTGCTCCACTTTAAGTTCTTCAAATTTCATTTTTATATATTATTTTAAGTTATTTTATTTTACAATTTCACTTCTGTCACCAATTGTTACGTTGGGTTCTTTTAATTGCAAAATAAATACACACTGTTATTACTTTTACTATAAGTCACTTTATTTATTTAACACCACTGTTCAAAAATACAGCAAACTGTTAAACACTCTTAAATTTCGACAACTTAACTCTTTGACTTTTAAATTAATACTGCCATACTACTCGCCAGCACAATTCGCTTATATAGGTGATTTTAAAGCACCAGAATGTTCTATTCCAGACAGTTCTGGCAGGTTCGATTGTTATTGCTCTTGTTTTCTGTTCATGTGTTTGTTTATTTCTTTATACCTGTTTGTGTGGCTGTTTATTTGTTTTTGCTTGTATTTATGTATGTGTGTTGATTTAATGTGTGTGTGTATATGCGTATATGCGAATGTTTGTATAAGGCGTTGCTAGGCCAATCGACAACAACAACTAAATGACTAGCGATGCTCTTTATTGTTTGTTTCTTTCTTTCATCATTGTAAGAAAACAAACCATTAATGTTGTTGTTGTTCAGAGCCTATAATGAATAAATTCTTCTATCGTAACAATATGAACTCAGCTACTCTTTTTTTATTATCTCAGACGTGTAATATTTTTTGTCTTCTTTATGGTTTATTTCTTTTACTTGCATTGAATTTTAGTACAAGTTAAACTTTCTTTCTTATTTGACCTAGTAAGACCTTGAAGTCATTTTCAGTTAAATATCATTTATAGTCAGACATTCGTAAAGTAAGGAATCAAAACTAGTTTTCGTTCCAAAATTATTAAAGTGAGGTTTTAATTAAAAGTGGAAAAAGTGTTTCTGTAATCATAAAGATTTTTTCTATCGAAGTTCTATCGAGGGGATAAAAAATACAAAAGAACACATAAAAAAGTATGATTATTTAGTATTTGTTTGGGTTAAATATTAGCATTTTTACTATTCTTAGTAAAGCCCATATGGTCCAGAATTGTGGCTTATTTCTATTGCTATCGTATTAGAAAATTAACCCAGCATTTGCAATTATGTCTGCATTAGAAGAATATAATCCTCTAAAATAAGACCGAATACCAGGATCTTACTTCCTTATGGTTTACGCAATCAATTTATTAGACAAAATTTAATATAACCTTATATAACTATACACGTGTAATTCTATCTAAAATTTCATTAGAATTGATTATACAAAATTTTTATCAATTAGTTTTTCTCTTCATTGCTTTTTTTAATAAAATATTAATGTCAATTTAAATAACCGGTACGTAAAATTTGTAACCTACGATTTCATATCCTAATGCACTGTACTATTTCAATCAATTATAGTTTTTTGGTATTATACGATTTTTTTGTATTTTATATAATTATTTTTAATTAAGCACATAATTGGAAAATATTTTTTCTGTATAATATACTAATGTCTTGAATATAATTTTAATTTGTTCTAAATTTGCTATATCTAAATTGTAATCTATTCTAAAATATAATGTAAATCGTCAAAAGAATTAATACCTAACAAATATGTCTTTATACGTATAATTTAATTATGAATTGACTAACCTATATTTTTGAGTTTAAAATACTTAATCTGTTGGAGGAGATCACCTGTAGTCACCGTCTCATCACTATTGAAGTGTCGTCACTGTTATTTATTAATCCCTTTATTTGTTTACTCGTTACTAAATCCTTATGTTGTTGTTTTAATTAATATTGTATTTTTGTTAACGTAAATTACTGTATTTTAGTTCTTATATTAATATTAAAAATTGTCATATATTTTGTTGTTCTATAACGGATCACTTTTATTCATTTCTTTTGTAGTCCAAATTAATATTTGTTAATTTTAAGTTTAGTTGAACCTACTTAATAAACGTTTTAAAATAAAAACCTTGTCCTCGCGTTTTAATTATTAATAGTTTTAGAAACTGAATTTTTTACGCGAAATTGTTGGCGACCGTGGCAGGATAGTAGTGTTAAAGTGTTTTAAATAAAAAATAACTTATTTAAATCGGCGCCGCAACAAAAACTTTGGTGATTTTGTGAAAAATAACACAATTAAACTTTCTTTTGGTGCAACACAACCGTTCGTGGTACAGCTGCATTTCTCCTCCGAAAAATTCTTAGAGCCAACTTTTCGCACTGCTGTTTTTTGTTTAGTGTTTCAAATAAAAATAAATATACATATATTTAAATTTGTGCAAATTTTGTAGTTTGTTTCAAACATAAAAATATTTAAATAAAATTAAAATCATTTGTGGCACAATTAAATAATAATTTTTTGTTGTGAAAAAATACTTTTAAAGTATTTCATTAAAGTTACAAAGGTCGACCATGAAACGAAACATCTCTAATATTCAGAAGAAAATAGAAAAGGATGGCGACAAAGCTGATGCAACAATTTTACAATGCCGGCTGGAAATTTTAGAGTCGTATTTCAAGCAGATTTGTCACATCCAAGGACAAATTGAAAAACTTTATCCTTCTGATACCACAAGGGGTGACTTGGAGGAAGGCCAAAGCAAAATTGTTGTTCAACTTCAATGGACCAAAGTGTTTTCAATTCTTCGATTGGTCTTTCAAGCCAAACTCGTTTGCCCTCATTAAAATTGCCTCGTTTTGATAGAAGGTATGCAGAATATAAGCGATTTATAACAACTTTCAACAACATGGTTCATGAAAATTCATCTTTAACACCTGTCGATAAATTTAATTATTTATTAAATTGCCTTTCTCGTCAAGCTCTGGCCGTCGTGCAATCGTACCAAGTAACGGAAGAAAATTATCCGAAGGCACTAGAGAAGTTAAGGGAGCGATATGACAACAAAGTTCTGATTTTCCTGGAAAATACTACTGCTCTCTTTGATGTTAAAGACATGTCTAAAAGTGATAGTGTTTCGTTACGCAATATAATTCATACTGTTTCTGCAATTATTGGTTCACTTTGATCACTGGGCTCAGAAATGGATGTAATGAATGCGATAATTATTCACTTGGTTCTATCGAAGCTGGATGATGCATCAAAACAAAAATACGATAAAGAAATGGATTTTAAATCGTTGCTGTCTTGGGATTCCTGCTATGAGAATTTAAACCATCGTTGTCAATTTGTAGAAAGTGATGGTAAGAAAAGGGAAGTTAAAAATAGTTCAAGTGATATGAAATCAAAATCAAGTTTTAAACGTTACGCAACCACATGTGTCTGTAGTATGAGTATGAGTTGTTCATATTGCAACAGTACTGAACAACATCTCCCATCGTGTTCTTCATTTTTGTCGCTTTTAGTTCCGAAACGTTTTAACTTTATAAAACGTAATGGGCACTGCATAAACTGTTTTCGAAAGGGTCATTTAGTATCGAAATATCCCTCTAAGAGTCGTTGTCGAATTTTCCAGCCTGCTCATCATACCACGCTTCATATTTTCGTGCCTGCAGAATCATCAGCTACTAGTGATAGCCCGTCATCATTTAATAAAAATAATGCCGTGTCATTAGTTGCTCGTTCATTTAGAAGAGCCATAATACCAACTGCCGTGGTTCTCATTAAGGATAATTTTGGTTCTTTTCAACCGGTAAGAGTACTTCTTGATTCATGTTCGGATATTAATTTTATTACCGAAGAAGTTGCGAAAAGAGTTCAAGATGTTTCTGGAATTGGTGAAGTGCACACAAAAATTAAATATTCTGTCGCTGCTACAATAAAATCTCGAGTTTCGTCTTATCAGTGGTCATCAACCTTCGCTGTGACAAAATCAATTTCTGCCAGTCATCCAGGTGAATATATAGACACATCGAAGCTGAAAATTCCTGAAACAATAGAGTTAGCAGATCCATTCTTTACAAGCCACAACGAATCGATTTGTTAATTAGTATGGAAATATTTTTCGATATGTTGCTCGATGGACGCATTTCGTTGGGACAAGGTAACCCTTGCCTCATTAATACAGTTTTTGGATGGATTATTGCTGGTAAATATAGCAGTCAACAAAGTTCGTCGCTGGTTACATGCAACTTGGCTGTCGATTATTCAACTGAAAATATAGAACACACATTAAAGAAATTTTGGGAAGTTGAAGAATACAGTTGAAGAATACTAGTTTTTCAGAAGAAGAAGAAGAAGCGTGCGAAAAACATTTCATTGAAAATACTAAACTTGTGTCAAATGGACGCATTCAAGTTCGACTGCCATTTAAACAAAGCCCGGATTACTTAGGTGAGTCTTTTGAAAACTGTAAACGTAGATTTTTGTCGCTCGAACGTAGATTGGAACGTGATTCAACATTAAAATCTATGTTGAATTTATGGAAGAATATATGGCACTTATTCATATGTCACCTAATAATCATTCTTTATCTCATCCGCATTATATCATACCTCAACATTTTGTACTTAAGACACATAGTACAACAACAAAACTTCGTGTAGTTTTTTAAGGGTCAGCTCGTACATCGTCGAATTATTCTTTGAAATATATTCTCATGGTTGGCCCAATAATACAGCAAGATTTGATTACAACAATTTTTTCGTTCCGTCTGAACAGATTTGCTCTTACTGCAGACATATCTAAAATGTACCGCCAATTTCTTGCTGATGAACGTGACCGTAAATTTCAGCTTATTTTATGGAGATCTAGTCCAAAAGACAAACTTAGCGTGTTTCAACTTAACACCGTAACGTATCCCATTGGTTCAGGGTACTTCGTGAGGATTTATATGTCGACGATGTTCTCACTGCCTCCAATAGTTCCGATATGTTAGCAGAAATAATACAAATTTTAAGCGCTCGTGGTCTGTAGCTTGCAAAGTGTCCAGGCATCGTCAACAATTTTGAATATATTCATTACATCAGCATACCTCGTTACGTTTTTACATCAGAAAATATAAGTGGCGAAATACACGGCTTCGCATATGCCTCCCAACGCGCAATTGGCTGCTGTTTGTACTATCGCGTTGTGGTTAGTGGTAGCTACAAATCAACTTTGTTAATTGCCAAATCTAAGGTAGCTCTCATCAAGGCTCAGTCTTTGCCTCATCTCGAACTATGTGCTGCAGTATTAATTAGTTGAACTTGGTACAAAGTACGATTAAAAATTTATAAAATTGTTTCTTCAGTAGTTTTTTGGACCGATTCCAAAATAGTTTTGCAGTAGCTGAAAGTACATTCATCGACAATAAATTGTTTCGTGAAAGATTGTAATAAACGTTTTAAAATAAAAATCTTGTCCTCGCGTTTTAATTATTAATAGTTTTAGGCCCATTATTATAACTTGCCTTTAAAGTACTTTTTAGTTGAATTTCACTTTTGCTCAAGTGAGTGATAAAGTAAACAATAATTATTTTTCATTATTACAACTTCATTGTAAAATAAATTTAATATTTTTGAAAATGTGGTAGTACAAGAAGAAACACCGACTACTTTTGACAAAATAAAATATACGTAGTGGCAACATCATACCTTTAATTTATTAGTTTACTTTCAACAAACCACATATTAGTTATCGGTGTAACAAACAAACGAAAATATTTTATATACAACAAACGAGATCTGTTTTCCATTTTTATTTTTCAATGCCAAATTAAATTAAAATGAATTTATTTTTCTTCATAGATTAGAAAATACGGCAACTTTATAGATGACAAAACATGGCAACTTCAAACACTTATATCTGATGTTAAAAGTTAAAGGCAAGATGTTCTTCCCTTTAGTTTATTAGTCACTTCTAGCTTTAAGTATACTTATAATAACTAAAAACCACTTATCTCCCTGATAAAATCCTAACTTCAGCTAATGGCAAGTTATAATAATGGGCCTCAGCAAGTTCATTTTTTTACGCGACATAATCTACATTAAAATTATCATCACTTCATAAATATTCCTGCATTGCTGGGCCCACCAACTGGAACATTTTGCAAACGAAACATCGTAACACCATCTAAATCTCTGTAATAGCCCGTTCAGGCTGCCACGATATTATGTAATTTCGAGCTGAAATTACGAACGAAGTCGAAAGTGTTCATACTGGGCTTTTTGACATTTGAGTTAATTTCGCAAACAGCTGATCACGTTTAGTTATATTTCTTTAATTTAATTCTTTTGCAAAAAGCTTTCGTACAACACTTTCGTATTGATTTAAAATATACACGTTAAAAAAAAACTACAACAATATTAATGTACAATTATGTATATATTTCCATTATTTCATTTGGCTTTTAAATTTTTTTTCAAACAAAACGGACTTTCAAGGTTGTAAATATTATTTCATGGTTGCAAAAAAAGTTGCTTTTTCTACAAAACCAGCGTTGTCTATGGTAATATCACTTAATTTCGACGAAATTAAGTAGAATGAGTTAATTTGGGCAATGGTAAAATGTATGCGAAATTACGTAATTTCAACTTGATTTCGGCCGAAATCACAAAATGACTTAATTTCGTGGCAGCCTGAACGGGATATAAGTATCAATGCCACATCAATTAAAATTTCATTCATAATTAATTTGCGTATATTCCAATTACATACATCAAGTTCAGTTTAGTCCAGTCCGATTCTAGTTTATTCCCTTTAAACTCTTTCTTACTTGAATACTTATTTGATTATGTTATTTTATTTTGTTAAACTAAATTAGTAAACTCTCAGCCTTCGATGCGTAAATATGTGCATTTAGTTATATAATTTTATTTTTTTTTCTTTTACCTATTTTAATGATCTCTTACCTTTATTTTTATCAATAAATTTCTCAATGAATTAAATTTGTAACTATGAATTCTTGTTAGTTTAATTTTACAATCATGTTTTTTTTTTCTGAAGCGTGAAATGACAGCAAATTTAAATATTGTTTTAGAAGTCCTAGTAAGTTGAAGTTATTAATGCTGAAGTTCTAGTTGCTCCAATAAAATAACAATTAAAATAAAATATTAAGATTTTATTAATTCCGAATATCGAGACCAATATTTGATTTTTGTAGCTCCTAAATAGGCCATATATTAAATCTTAGGGAGTCCAAATTTCGATACCAATATCTTAATTTTTGTAGCACCTAATCAGAAATTACATATATTAAATTCAGGGAGTCCGAATTTCGAGACCAATATCTTAATTTTTTTATTTGTTAACAATTTTAATATTATTATATCTGAAAAAATTATGATGTATTAAAAAAATAAGAGGAAAATACATATCTTTTATAATTTTGCAGTTTTTTTCTTCTAGGGAATTATAAATTTCCATTAAATGTGAATGCCTCCAAAATAATTATTGTACGTTATGAATACACGAAATACTGCTCGAGTCTTGCATCTTTTAGAGGAAATAGAAAAAGTCCGTCTGCATCCCGAAACAACATATCTATAGATTTACAAAGCTCCACCAGCAGCACAAAACCACGAGTAGTACATTCTCCAGTTAAAACAACCCTACAAAGCAATGAGAGTTTAAATATTCAAGACATTAAGACCATGGATACAAATAATGTAAATTCTTCAAACTCTCAAATCTTTGTTCCCTTATCTTTAGCCCAAAACGCCAATACCGAGCTATCTGAGCAACCTTCAGGCTCAAATAGCACGTTACAACAGAATTCAAACCCAGTTAATTCAGAAAGTAATACAGGCTGCTCATTGGACAACCTAATAGTCCTAGTTGAGCAAACAGTGAAAAATACTAGGGATGAGTTTAGAAGAGAGTTGAGTTCAGTTAGAGAAAGCATTTCTCGAATTGGAAATGAAAACAACTGTGTATCATTTAGACCGCGACATTCGTCAAATCAATTCGATTTTTTAATTTTAATGTGAATGCAAATCCTGCATCCTTAAATCGTTTCAACTATTGGCAATCCAGGCCATGCACTAATAGCAATGCGACCTTGAGAAATGGAAAATTTCATATGACGGGTCAAGCTCAGTCTCAGATTTCTTCTTTAAACGGGCACGATCGAGATGTTCTTATGAGCATATTTTGTCGAATTTCCATGTGCTTTTAGAAGGTAAAGCTGAGCGGTGGTATTGGCTCTTCACAAAGCAAAACCAAGATGTTACGTACCCTCTTCTTTGTACTGCCCTTACAAGGGAATTTGGTCACTTAGAGTTCGACTACGATATAATACTAAAAATCTCCTTAAGAAGGCAACAATATAAAGAAATGTATGATGACTATCATGCAGCAATACTTTCAATGAATTCAAGGCTTGGAACAGCTTTGCCCGATAGCACACTTATTAACGTATTAAAGAAAAATGTCAAGCCAAATCTTAGATTTCTTTTGTTCAACTCTGGGGCAAAATCTATTCATGATTTTAGGGATATTGCTCATAAAGCAGAATAATTATTTAAAGAAAACAAATTTCAAAATCCAAATTTAGAAACACATCGCAGTTTAAATGAAATTGATAAATCTCGTTGTCTAATGGATGAGATAAATGACGAAGACCCCCAGCTAGAAGCTGTCCATCTCAAAAAAATAAATCAGCACGATTATTCAAAGATTCAGTGCTGGAAGTGTTTGGCCTTCGGTCATTGTTATATATATTGTTTGGAAGAAATACAAAGCATTATTTGTTTCAAATGTGGCTATAAAGGAGTAACAACCCCTAAATGTCCAAACAAACATGGGTTAGCACAAGAACTGGGAAACCAGAAAACGGGCGAAGTTACTTCCGGGGATTCTCGTCCAAATTAGGCTACCTTAGATTCGAAGTCTTTTAACAGAAATTTCTCCCAAAATAAATTAAAAAACACCCTATAGATCGAATCCTGATGCGTATTGGTTTTTTAAATCAAAAACACTATGTCAGCAGAAAACCATCTTCAAAAATATTAAAGCGCGGACAACGTTTTCAAAAGCGCAAAGGTTTAAGTTAAACTTTAGAATCTACTATAATTCATGGTCCAGACGACCGACCGTTTGCAAAAATTAAAATTTTTAATGAAGATTTATTGGAGTTGTTAGATTCAGGGGCTAATGTGTCAATTGTTTATCTTTTATAGATAGGAATAGAGTAACCTATGTACCATTGAAATCCTTTTTAAAAACCGCCAACGGTTCAAAGCAAGAAGTTATCGGATATTTATTTTTACCAGTTATTTTTAAAAGTGTCAAAAGAGATATAGAATTCTATTTAGTGCCGTCTCTAAATCATTTATACCTTGGTATAAATTTTTGGTGTGAATTTCTAAAGAGCCTGATTTTCAAATAAATGCAAAATTTCATAAACTTTCTGCTTAACAACAACTTATTGTAGAAAAAACCATTTTAAAATTTACTTCTTTTGAGAAGCTTGGCCTCGGCTGTAGAACATAAGATTGATACAGGAGATTCACCTCCTATTAAGACAAGACATTATACACTTTCACCTCCACGCAAAGAAGAAGCATTTCAAGAAATTGATAGACTTCTTAAAATGGGTGTAATAAAGGAGTCAAATTCTCCATGGTGTACACCAGCCGTGATAGTGCGAAACCCAGGTAAAGTGCGCTTATGTATTGACTCGAGGAAGCTTAACGCTGTGACAAAAAAATGGGTTATTGAGAAGACTTAAAGACACATATTTTATTAGCGGTATTGATCTTAAAGATGCTTTCCTTCTAATACGACTTAGCGAAACTTCAAAAGAAAAAACGGCCTTCGTGATTCTAGGTAAGCCATTATATCAATACAAGTTTATGCCATTTGGCCTGTGCAATGGCCTTCAAACCATGAGTCGTCTTATGAATAAAGTGATTCCATCTAGACTGAGCGAAAATGTGTTCATCTATTTAGATGATTTTTAATTTGTTACTTTGAATCACACATTCATCTTTTAGAAGAAGTGGCTTCGTGCCTTAAGATAGCGCAGTTAACCATAAATATTAGCAAAAGTAAATTTTGTCAAACGGAAATTCGATATTTAGGGTATATAGTGGGAAAAGGCTGCCTAAAAGTTGATCCCGATAAAGTTAGTTCAATTGAAAATTTTCCTTTGCCAAAAAATTCAAAGCACCTTCGACGATTCATTGGAATGACTAACTGGTACAAGACATTTATCAATAATTTTTCTGATTTATCAGCTCCGTTAACAGACTGTCTTAAGAAATCGCAAAAGCCATTTAATTTATCCGATGAAGCTAAAATAGCTTTTGAAAAGCTTAAAAAGCCACCAGATCTTTGCTTAAAAGATAACTTAGTTTACAAAAAGGTGGAGTTAAGAACAGGTTTAATTTAAGAAGACGAAAATATGTGACGACTCTGGGTTCTAAAAACTTTATGTAGGTCCATTATAGAAGCGGCCCATTGCTCTAAAACTGCTTGTCATGGCGGATTTATAAAAACATTGGGAAAAGTTCGGAAAAAGTACTTTTGGCCAACCATGGCTAAAGATACCAAAAGCTATGTTCAAAATTGTGATAAATGCAAAATCATTAAGTCGAGCAACATTATTTCCAAACCGCCAATGGGAAATCAATAGCAAACTTATAAAGCTAAATACTTCTTAAAAGCTCTGTTTTATTATTATTTTTAACAAATTGAACACATATTCGATTAAAAATATTAAGATTTCTTCCATTTTTAGCATCGTTTGGCAGCATGTTGTAAAAAAGAGATCTCTGCATTGCTGTAGTTGATACACGTTGCAGTCTAAAATCCTATACATTTCCTAGATTATATGGTTGTATTTGTCCAACATATTGAAGTTGATCGCATAAATATTGAGTTGCGTTTCCCAGTGTATTTAGTTCTAGTCTTTGTTGAATAGTAAGCCATTTTAAATTGTTGAGCATAAATTGTATAGATGTATATCTGTTGCATTTCAATATTCCGCGCATTGCTTTGAAGTCTATCTATTTGTGGTTTTATGCAGAATGAGTATAAAATTGTAGAGCCGAACTAAAAATGAGGTTTAGTGATTACATTATAAATATTAATGGCGGTAGTTATCGAAACCTTATATCTTATCCGTTTAAAAAATCAAAATTTTTACCACTTTTTGTGCACATAAAATCATCTTGATCTTTAAATTTTAAGTCTTTGTCTATAATAAAACCTAAATACTTTATATTTTTCACTTTTTCTATTTCTGTATTATTAATTTTTATTGTTAGATTACTGTTCATATTTATTTCCATTAATTTAGTCTTGTTTTCATTCAGCTTTAACTTATTCATTTTTATCCATTTATTAACTCTTACTAAATCACACATAAGATTACATTGGCATTGTTCTCCATTTTCGGCTTCGTTAAATATCAGCGTGTCATCCGCATAAAGAACTATTTCGCATTTAGTTAAAATATTTGGCATGTCATTTATATATATAATAAACAATAATGCACACAAAATCGAGCCCTGCGGCACACCGAAATTGTTATACATTGCATTTCATTTTACATTGTTGACTTTTGTTATCTGTTGTCTATCCGTTAAATATGTTTCAAACCATTTTAGTTTATTATCTTATGTAACGTACATATAAAGTTTTTTTTAATAAAATTTGTCTATCAATAGTCTCAAATGCTCTTTTAAAGTCTAAAAATATTGCCATTATTTTGTTATTTTTTCTATATTTTTCCATATATTTATCACATAGTTGTTTCACAGGAAAATTTATTTCGGAAACCGGATTGGTATTTATACAATATATTGTTCTCCTCTATGTATCTTTCTAACTGTATTTTCACAACTTTTTCTATTATTTTTTCACAAGTTTTCAATGTGTTTATCGGCCGATATTCTTCACAACTTTTGGTTTTATAAACTTTTTCAATCGGAGTCACCACTGATTCTTTCCAGGTTATTGGAAAAATACCTGTTTCTAGAGACTTATTTATTATTTAATGTAATGCACTGCCCGTTATGTTCCAATTATATAGAACGATATTTGTTGTTACTTTGTTAATGTCAGGTTTGTTATTAATATCTTTACATATCATTTTAAGATCTTGTATATTAATTACACGAAATTTAAATCTAGAATTTATTTGATTTATATATTGCACATCTTCTATACTATCTCTAATTATCTTAATGATATTTATAATAAATTTGTTGAACTGAGTAGCAATTTCGTAATTATCTTTATATTTTATTTGGTCAAAGATCCCAGTGTCTATCACAGGTTGGCTCTTTTTTAGTACTATACTTTTTATTTCTTTCCACATAGGTTTTTGATCTCTAGCATTGTTTATTTTATTATTAATATATTTATTTTTTTCAGCAACTATTTTACATTTATACATGTTTCTTACTGTCTCATATTGATTCCATGCTACTTTATTATTTATCATTTTAGCTACTTGGTATTTCAAAATCTTTTCTTGTTTAAGCATTCTTAATTGCGCACTAAACCAAATATTGCTATTGCTATGCTACCGTAATATTTTTTCATATGTAAACTTTCTAATTGTACCCTCGATGCATAAGTCAAAATTATTTACATTTATATAGTCTCTTTCGTAGACATTAAACCGTGCACATAGTTTCCTAGTAAATAAGATTGTATTATAATTAAATTTTTCTACTTCCTTGCATTCTATACGCTCTTGTTTCATATCATCACATTCTATATTTATGTCTATTGCTTCATGATCAGATATTTTGTTGCAAATATTATTATTAACAGTTATTTTGTCTTTATTAGTTATAACGTAATCTATTATTGTCCTTGTGTTTGCAGTTACTCTTGTGTATTCGCTTACTTCCATGATAAAGCATCTTTTTTTTGGTAAAAACTGTTTTTGGAGCAGTCTATATTAAAATCTCCAGTTATTATTATATCACAGTTATATTCGCACAATTCTTCCACAAACTTCTCGAAATTTTCAATAAATTCGGCTTCACTAAAGCTAGGTGATCCGCTGCCAATATGAAATAGTTTTTTTCATATTTCATGCTACATGCACTTAACCAATACTTCATATTATCGATTTTTTCTAATAATTTTCTCACTTTCCACTTTTTTTATAATAGATAATAAGAGCTCCTGTTCTTGTTGAGCTAGATAATGTTGTTAATTGCCCGTATCCTTGAATTGATATTTCTTGCTCAACTACCTCTTTTGTTAAATGTGTTTCTGACAGAACTATAAAATCGGGATTTTCCTTTTTAGCAATATTTTCTAATTTGTAAAAGTTATTTATTAAGCCTTGAACATTTGTATAAATACCACGTATATTCTTTAATTGTTAAGCATTTAGACCAATTCTTCTTTTTTAATTGTTCAGCTTATTTTGGTAGACTGGACATTGCTTGTTCATTGTGTGGTGGTTTTTATCAAGGTTTAAATTAAGTTTCTTATTCATTCTAGCACAGTTTATACATTTTTCACTTGTTTCACGATCACATTCATGTTTATTGTGGTTTCCATGGCATTTTTGGCATGTTTCTTGGTTTTTGCATTCTCTGATTATGTGATTATAACCTTGGCACTTATAACATTATAATATTTCAGTTCCATCAAATACTAGGCATTTTTCCCACCCAACATTAATCTTAAAAGCTTCTATTATTTTTTTGTACGACTCGTTGTCAATATTAATTTTAACATTATAAACAATCTTATTATTTCTTTTATACTCATATGTTCTTATAACTTTTATTTTGGATTCTTTTAACATTGGATTTTGTTTCTTTATTTTTCTATTAATTCATTTTCAGAATATTTAAAACCCTTATCAGTTATAATAACAGCCATTTCTATTGGATTTGGAAAATTTATTTCATAACCGTCACTCTTTTTATTTTGAATAGCGACTTTAATCTTTTCTCTCTCTTCATTATTTTCGGTTTGAATTACTAAAATTCCATTTTTTCTTTTTTCTACATCTGTTATTTTTAAATTTACCGGGTCCACTTTTTTACTAAGCTCTTCTTTAGTTTTGTCAACTCCTTGTTTTTCTTTTAATTTTAATATTAAAGGCACTGTTTTTGTCACTTCTGGCAACACTTTTTTACTGATATCTATTTTTCTAAATCTATCTTCATACCGTTTTTCTATTGCTTCCAACAACTGCTTTATTTCATTTTCATTTTCTTTTAGTACCACTTTAAATTCATTTTTATATTCTGCCAAGTTTTGTTTATTTCTATCGACACCATCTTGAATTTCTTTCAGCACTAGATCCACATTATGAATGTACTGAATATAATCATCACATATAAATCTCACAAAATTTTTGGTTTCTAAAATTCCCATTGAATATTGATCTAGCCCGGAACATTTTGTTGCACACTGATACAATTTTTTACATACTCCATTACAATGAATACCAGTTTCTCTGGTTTCTAAGTTTCCAGTTTCTAATTGTTTGCCTGCATTTACTGCACTTTACAGGCATGGCTAAGTTTTTTCACAATTTAATGTTTTTATTTCAATATTTTTACAAAACTTGTATGCCCTCGTTTTGTCCGTATCTTATTTTATTATTTTAAACAGTATTTAAATTTTAAACACAGTATTTATTTTAATTATAAATATTTTCACAGAGCGCTTTCAAATGTTTAATTCATTCACAGGAGTTCTGCTTTTCCGCAACATCAGCTAATGTAATACTATATTTTCAACAATAGATTTTCCCAACATTCGGTGTGCCGAGGTATATACATAGTGATAACGCAAAACAATTTGTATCACATGAAATGAAACATTTTATGAATATTTACGGCATTCAGCACGTCACTACTGGACTATATTCTCTTCAATCTAATACCTCGGAGCGCACGAAACGCGAAATAATTTCTAAGATAAGAAGTTTTCTAATAGATCATAAAGATCACAGCAATTGGGATAAATATATAACTCGAATTCTTTCAGTTTTAAGAAGTGATCGTCATTCTGCTATAAAGTATTCTCCATATTATGCAGCATTTGGTCAAAACATGATTCAACATGGAAGCACGTACAAAATTTTATATAAGCTTGGCTGCATGCAAGGTGAAGATTTACATATAAAAGAAAACACTGACAATATTATCAGAATAAGAGATAAAATAAGAAAGAATTTAACGGAGGCACACGATGAGGCTAGTAAAACTTATAACCTTCGGACTAGACCCACAAATTTCCATAAAGGACAAGTTGTGTTTAGGAAAAACCATACTCTAAGCGATCTTTCTAAAAAGATACACAAGAAATTTATGCCGAAATACGTAAAATGTAGAATACGGGACAAAATAGGTACGTCATTATATGACATAGAAGATTTTAGTGGAAAATTTTTAGGAAAATATCACGCGTCGGATATTAAAGCATAACTATGCCAGGCTTTGTGGGTCGTGCCACAATAGTTTAATAATAATAAAAACTGTCTTTCTTAAATTACCTCTGGCATAATATGTATGTATTTTTCATCTTTGTTGCTGAATATTATTATAACAGTATATTTTTGTTTTCTTTTCTCTTAAAATTATTATAATAAGTTCCACTTACATAAAAATTAATAACGATCACAATTATAAACTCTTTTCCTGTTTATTTTTTTAGCCAATAAAAAAAAGAAAAAAAAATAAAGCAGTTTTATAACGATTTTATGCGTTCTGAAATATCCTATCATAGGCGCACATTCCCCAAATTGTTTCATGCGAAAAATTTTGATTTATCATTTCATTACTATGTATGTTTGTATAAACATATGAACAATTACCGTACTCATTTTTTATTATCTCAGACGTGTAATATTTTTGTCTTCTTTATACAGACAGACAGCCTATTGATCTTTTTATTATGTTACATATTAATTGGTTTATTTCTTTTACTTGTATTGAATTTTAGTACAAGTTGAACTTTCCTTCTTATTTGACCTAGTAAGACCTTAAAGTCATTTTCAGTTAAATATCATTTATAGTCAGACATTCGTAAAGTAAGGAATCATATATAAAGAGAATAAAAATAAATAAAAATGTTTACTTGGTAGTATAATATAAAAAGAAAATAGAGTGTACAAGTGTAAAACAATTTCAAAAAAGCTCTATCTCCTATCAAATAATATGTAAAATTAAAAATTTCTCATATTCTATTTTGATATGTTTGTTTAAATAGAAAATTAATAACAATTGAAACTACCGGGTAGATCGATACGAAGAGTATTGATGACGGACGTAGCTGTCTAGAAAATGCATTCTGCTTTGCTGGAATCTAATTTTTCTTTACCTCTTTATAATTAAGAACTTAAGCCTAAATAATTAATTTATTAAATGGAAAGAAATACGTAAAATTGGATTTGGCCAGAAAAACTCTTCGACGTGCAACCTTGATGTTGACGTTAACTTCTTGAATAATAAGTTTGTAAACGTTAACGTTCCATCACCAAAAAATTACATTTATGATGACCTATGCTGTGTTTCAGTAGAAAATCCCTTCAGTTTCCGCTGTATTAAATAAATAGAAGTTCTTGAAAGTTTCTCAGCTATTAAATCAAATGCCGTTGGCCTAGATGAGATCAATCCAATTTTTCTTAAAGCTATAACTCCGAGACTATTACCTTATTTTATATATCTTTTCAACACAATTCTTACTAAATCCTCTTTTCCTGAAAAGTGTAAACTTTCAAAAATCATCCCCATTCCCAAATCTGAAGACGAATTTCGGCCAATAGGTATTCTCCCCTTTTTATCCAAAGCAATTGAGTTTCTCATGGGTAAACAAATTAACAATTACTTGACTAGGAATAATCTGTTATCTGAACGGCAATCTGGGATCATGAAAGCTAGAAGTTGCATAACTGCTCTAGTTAATGTGGTGGAACATCTCAGAAAGAAATTGGATGTTGGAATCGTGGCTTTCTTGATACTTTTAGATCATAGTAAAGCTGTCGATACAGTTGATCACACAATTCTAACAAAAAAACTTAAAAAATAGTTTTTCTTTTCAACTTCAGCTTGCAACCTGATATCATCCTATCTCAATAATAGATTCCAAATAGTTCAGCTTAATAATATAAACTCCAAGGCACTTACTATTAAAAGAGGAGTTCCACAAGGTTCAATTCTAGGATATAAACGATTTACCTGACATCGCAATTAACAGTGATATTCACATGTATGCTGATGATGTACAGCTCTACAATTGTACCACCATTACAAATATAAATTACTGTATGAATCACATAATTAATGATCTCACTAAAGTTAACGATTGGGCTAATGCCAATGGTTTATATATAAACCCCTCCAAATCTAAATGTATATTGATTTCAAAATCTAAGAAACCGCATGACTCTTGAATTAAAAATCAATGACAACAGTATTAAACTAGTTAACTCAGCATCTAACCTCGGAATCACTTTTAACTACAAACTTACTTGGAGTAATCATATTAATATTTCCGTTGGACGGATCTATAATATGCTTCGTAATTTATGGGCTGTTAAATACTCGACTCCATTCATTATCCGTATGTTGTTAGCCAAATCTTACCTCATTGCTTTTATACGGTTGTGAAATTTATGCGAACTGCGATTGTGATGACCTACGTAAGCTCAAAGTTGCTTACAATAACATTGCAAGATATATTTTTCAAAAATTCCGACACCACCATATTTCGATATTTGCGTTCCAGATCTCTGATATGCATTTTGAGGATCTTTTAAAATATAAATGCCTTACTTTCCTACATAGAATTATAATTATAAAACAACCATCATACCTTTATAATAGAATTCAGTTCGCTCGATCTAGACCGCGCTAGAAAAATTATTGAACAAAAATATAGGAGCCTTTTATCGCAGAGACAATTTTTTGTTCACATTACTAGTCTTTGAAATGGTCTACCTAACTATATTCAAAATTTAGGCAACGCAAGCATATTTAAAAGAAAGTTACTTAAAATAAAAATTTTAAATTATTATTAATTTTAAATATTAATTTATTTTTAATTTTAAATATTAGTCGAACTATTTGTTCATACTCTCACAATAAATTTCTTTCATATGTACGTAAATATTTTTATATAAATGTACAAACATACTTACATACATATGCCTGCACGAAATCATTAATTTAAACTACTGTTTTTGTTTATGCATTCTTCGCTATTTTTAATTCAAATTACTCTAATTCAAGAACAACTTTGAACTTCTGTTTAAGCTTACAGTGTTGTTCACTGTCTGCGGTGTCATGTTTCCGCTGGGAAATTCCGCTGGGAAATTTTGACAGAAGTAAAATTACATTGTGAGAAAATATAATTATAAAATAATTCTTTAAAAATAATATAATTAACATTTATTGCAAATCAGCAATAAAATAGTATTTAAGAAATTAATTAAATTAAAATAAAGTTAATTCAAATATACTATCAAACAAATCGGTTGTGTTTTTGCATTCCTCATTTATAAAATATGCTCTTTCGATTTAAAATTTTTCTAATTCATTACCCTCAATTCCAGTTCCTTCTTATGCTGATAAATGTGAATTAATTTCATTAAAAACTCTTGAAACTCGACGCAATATTTCATCAGTTACTTTTTTGTACAGTCTTGTCAATGGTATAATAGATTGTCCTGATTTACTACATGATATTATACTGTATGTTCCATCTAGATCTCTAAGAAACAATAATTACCTTTTCAAGATAGATATTCACAGAACATCGTATGCTATCAATGAACCTTTGAATATATCCACGATATTATACAATAAACTTTCAAATAATTTAGATATAAGTATTTCATTCAATGAATTTAAAAATATTTTAAGTAATTTATTGAAGTAATATAATTATTTTTTCAATTTTAACTTATTATGCTAGTCTGTAAGGATTTTTTGTATCCATAGACCTAAATAAATAAACAAACTGCGAAAATACCAAAAGTTACAAGGAGCAAGCACCATCCAGAATCTAACACCCTTTTTGGATGAAAATGGACTAATTCGGTCGGCGGTCGGCTTGACGCTTCTTCATTGGCATATGACTCAAAACATCAACTTCTTATTCCATACAATGATCCCATTTCAAAATTGATATTCAATATGGTTCATAAAGATTACAAGCATTGTGACTCGCATACATTTGTTCGACAACGTTTCTGGCCAATTAAAGGCAAAATTATGGCAAGAGCTACAGTCCATCGATGCACGACATGCAGCAGAGCCAAGCCAGAGCTATTTCACCAAATAATGGGAAATCTGCCTCCAACACGTGTCACGCCAGCGCGGCCGTTCCTTAGTGCCGGAGTCGATTACGGTGGCCCAATTACGGTACAATACAAACTTCGGGGAAAACGAAGGCACAAGGCCTACATCGCTGTATTTTGTTGCTTTGCTACAAAGGCAGTACATTTGGAACTTGTGAGCGATCTCACAACTGAAGCATTTATAGGTGTGCTCAAACGTTTCATATCCCGGCGTGGACATTGCCAAAATTTATATTGCGACAATGCAACAAACTTCGTCAGAGCGAAAAATAAGTTGCCTGAACTTGCCACAATAATACATTCATCAGAAGCACAAGAAGCCTTTACGAATGCTTGCAGCAAAAGGGGTATACAATATAATTTCATCCCGGCAAGAGCACCACATTTTGGTGGCCTATGGGAGGCAGCTGTTAAGTCCGCAAAATATCTTTTGGTAAGGACGGTAGGGAATGCATCTTTAACATACGAAGAACTCGAAACCATAGTGGTTGAAATTGAAGCAATACTAAATTCCAGACCCATTTCACATATGTCAAACGATGTAAACGACATAGGCGTGCTGACTCCAGGACATTTTTTGATAGGCGAGCCACTAACAGCCCAAATCGATGCCCAAGCGAACCCAACAAACGCGATGGAAATTATTTTCACATCTCAAGTATGAGTTTTGGAAGAGATGGTCACGAGACTACCTAAATGAACTGCAAAACCGACACAAATGGCGAGAACAATCAAAAAATCTGAAGCCAGGGGCAATAGTCATTACAAAAAAAAAGATAACGTTCCAGTCATGAAATGGCACTTGGGGCGCATAGTAAAAATATACAAAGGACACGACGAGGTTGTAAGAGAGGCAGATGTCCAGACAGCTTCTGGTATCCTTAAAAAATGGTATATATAAAAGAAAATATATAAAGAGAATAAAAATAAAGAAAAATGTTTACTTGGTAGTATAATATAAAAAGAAAATAGAGTGTACAAGTGTAAAACAATTTCAAAAATGCTCTATCTCCTATCAAATAAAATTAAAAATTTCTCATATTCCATTGCTTTGATAAGTTTGTTTAAATAGAAAATTAATAACAATTGAAACTACCGGGTAGATCGATACGAAGAGTACTGATGACGGACGTAGCTGTCTAGAAAATGCATTCTACTTTGCTGGTATCTATTTTTTCTTTATCTCTTTATAATTAAGAACTTAAGCCTAAATAATTAATATATTAAATGGAAAGAAATACGTAAAATTGGATTTGGCCAGAAAAGCTCTTCGCCGTGCAACCTTGATGTTGACGTTAACTTCTTGAATAATAAGTTTGTAAACTTTAACGTTCCATCACCAAAAAATTAAATTTATGATGACCTATGCTGTGTTTCAGTAGAAAATCCCTTCAGATTCCGCTGTATTGAACAAATAGAAGTTCTTGAAAGTTTCTCAGCTATCAAATCAAATGCGTTGGCCTAGATGAGATCAATCCAATTTTTCTTAAAGCTATAACTCCGAGACTATTACCTTATTTTATATATCTTTTCAACACCATTCTTACTAAATCCTCTTTTCCTGAAAAGTGGAAACTTTCAAAAATCATCCCCATTCCCAAATCTGAAGACGAATTTCGGCCAATAGGTATTCTCCCCTTTTTATCCAAAGCAATTGAGTATCTCATGGGTAAACAAATTAACAATTACTTGACATATGTCTGTTATCTGAACGGCAATCTGGGTTCATGAAAGCTAGAAGTTGCATAACTGCTCTAGTAAATGTGGTGGAACATCTCAGAAAGAAATTGGATGTTGGAATCGTGGCTTTCTTGATACTTTTAGATCATAGTAAAGCTGTCGATACAGTTGATCACACAATTCTAACAAAAAAACTTAAAAAATAGTTTTTCTTTTCAACTTCAGCTTGCAACCTGATATCATCCTATCTCAATGATAGATTCCAAATAGTTCAGCTCAATAATATAAACTCCAAGGCACTTAATATTAAAAGAGGAGTTCCACAAGGTTCAATTCTAGGATCCCTTCTTTTCTCAATGTATATAAACGATTTACCTGACATCGCAATCAACAGTGATATTCACATGTATGCTGATGATGTACAGCTCTACAATTGTACCACCATTGCAAATATAAATTACTGTATTAATCACATAAATAATGACCTCACTAAAGTTAACGATTGGGCTAATGCCAATGGTTAAATATAAACCCCTCCAAATCTAACTGTATATTGATTTCAAAATCTAAGAAACCGCATGACTCTTGAATTCAAAATTAATGACAACAGTATTAAACTAGTTAACTCAGCATCTAACCTCGGAATCACTTTTAACTACAAACTTACTTGGGGTAATCATATTAATATTTCAGTTGGACGGATCTATAATATGCTTCGTAATTTATGGGCTGTTAAAGACTCGACTTCATTCGTTATCCGTATGTTGTTAGCCAAATCTTTCCTCATTGCTTTTATACGGTTGTGAAATTTATGCGAACTGCGATTGTGATGACCTACGTAAGCTCAAAGTTGCTTACAATAACATTGCAAGATATATTTTTCAAAAATTCCGACACGACCATATTTCGATATTTGCGTTCCAGATCTCTAATATGCATTTTGAGGATCTTTTAAAATATAAATGCCTTACTTTCCTACATAGAATTATAATTATAAAACAACCATCATACCTTTATAATAGAATTCAGTTCGCTCGATCTAACCGCGGTAGAGAAATTATTCAACAAAAATATAGGAGCCTTTTATCGCAGAGACAATTTATTGTTTACATTACTAGTCTTTGAAATGGTCTACCTAACTATATTAAAAATTTAGGCAACGCAAGCATATTTAAAAGAGAGTTACTTAAAATAAAAATTTTAAATTATTATTAATTTTAAATATTAATATTAATTTATTTTTAATTTTAAATATTTGTCGAACTATTTGTCCAAACTCTCACAATAAATTTCTTCATATGTACGTAAATATTTTTATATAAATGCACAAATATATTTACATACATATGCCTGCACGAAATCATTAATTTAAACTACTGTTTTTGTTTATGCATTCTTCGCTCTTTTTAATTTTAATTCAAATTACTCTAATTCAACAACAACTTTGAACTTCTGTTTAAGCTTACAATGTTGTTCACTGTCTGCGGTGTCATGTTTCCGCTGGGAAATTCTGACAGAAGTAAAATTACATTGTGAGAAAATATAATTATAAAATAATTCTTTAAAAATAATATAATTACCATTTATTGCAAATCAGCAATAAAATAGTATTTAAGAAATTAATTAAATTAAAATAAAGTTCATTCAATTATACTATCAAACAAATCGGTTGTGTTTTTGCATTCCTCATTTATAAAATATGCTCTTTCGATTTTAAATTTTTCTAATTCATTACCCTCAATTCCAATTCCTTCTTATGCGGATAAATGTGAATTAATTTCATTAAAAACTCTTGAAACTCGACGCAATATTTCATCAGTTACTTTTTTGTATAGTCTTGTCAATGGTATAGATTGTCCTGATTTACTACATGATATTAAACTGTATGTTCCTTCTAGATCTCTAAGAAACAATAATTACCTTTTCAAGATAGATATTCACAGAACATCGTATGCTATCAATGAACCTTTGAATAGATCCACGATATTATACAATAAACTTGCAAATAATTTAGATATAAGTATTTCATTCAATGAATTTAAAAATATTTTAAGTAATTTATTGAAATAATATAATTATTTTTTCAATTTTAACTTATTATGCTAGTCTGTAAGGATTTTTTGTATCCATAGACCTAAATAAATACATAAATAAATAAACCAACTGCGAAAATACCAAAAGTTACAAGGAGCAAGCACCATCCAGAATCTAACACCCTTTTTGGATGAAAATGGACTAATTCGGTCGGCAGTGGGCTTGACGCTTCTTAATTGGCATATGACTCAAAACATCAACTTCTTATTCCATACAATGATCCCATTTCAAAATTGATATTCAATATGGTTCATGAAGATTACAAGCATTGTGACTCGCATACGTTTCTGGCCAATTAAAGGAAAAATTATGGCAAGAGCTACAGTCCATCGATGCACGACATGCAGCAGAGCCAAGCCAGAGCTATTTCACCAAATAATGGGAAATCTGCCTCCAACACGTGTCACGCCAGCGCGGCCGTTCCTTAGTGCCGGAGTCGATTACGGTGGCCCAATTACGGTACAATACAAACTTCGGGGAAAACGAAGGCACAAGGCCTACATCGCTGTATTTTGTTGCTTTGCTACAAAGGCAGTACATTTGGAACTTGTCAGCGATCTCACAACTGAAGCATTTATAGGTGTGCTCAAACGTTTCATATCCCGGCCTGGACATTGCCAAAATTTATATTGCGACAATGCAACAAACTTCGTCAGAGCGAAAAATAAGTTGCCTGAACTTGCCGCAATAATACATTCATCAGAAGCACAAGAAGCCATTACGAATGCTTGCAGCAAAAGGGGTATACAATATAATTTCATCCCGGCAAGAGCACCACATTTTGGTGGCCTATGGGAGGCAGCTGTTAAGACCGCAAAATATCTTTTGGTAAGGACGGTAGGGAATGCATCTTAAACATACGAAGAACTCGAAACCATAGTGGTTAAAATTGAAGCAATACTAAATTCCAGACCCATTTTACATATGTCAAACGATGCAAACGACATAAGCGCGCTGACTCCAGGACATTTTTTGATAGGCGAGCCACTAACAGCCAATATCGATGCCCAAGCGAAGAGATGGTCGCGAGACTACCTAAATGAACTGCAATACCGACACAAATGGCGAGAACAATCAAAAAATCTGAAGCCAGGGGCAATAGTCATTACAAAAGAAGATAATGTTCCAGTCATGAAATGGCACTTGGGGCGCATAGTAAAAATATACAAAAGACACGATGAGGTTGTAAGAGTGGCAGATGTCCAGACAGCTTCTGGTATCCTTAAAAGAGCAATTCAATATTTAGCTCCACTTCCTAAGCTCAATGACGAAACTGAAGTAAAAGAAAAACAACCATGTCCACAAGGCACAGAATACGAAGACAATCATAAATTGTTAGCAGAAAACCAATCACCAAAACCAATGGATGGAAGGCCACTTACCAAAAAACAACGGACCTTGAAAAGGTCAAACGTGACAACACTACTCACAATCTTGCTACTACTTCCGCTCACGGCTACAGATAAAAGTGAAACAACACAATTTGAACCCAATATCGGCTTATACTTTGAAGGTATTGGTAACACACGAGTATCGCGGTCGGAATGGAACATTATTTCCTACTATAACTTAAACCCATACTGGCAAGAAATAGCTAGTTTCATGAAGGAAACAATGACATTGCACCACTTATGTAATCTTCTTGTTCAAAAGACGACTTGTTCGAGCTTTCTCCAAGCAGTTGATTTAAGCCTTACAGGTCTAAAAGACAAAAATCTCCTGCTTAAAGGGAGAGTTAAACGTGACGCCATTAATGTTGTTGGCAACATTGCTAATTCACTATTTGGCATTCTGGATTCGAATTACGCTGAACAAATGTCAAACACCATCAACGCAGTTAACGACAATGAAAACCATCTTAAACAACTAATCATGAATAAACATCAATTGTTGACGCAAGTCTCAACATACTTAAACAAAATGAAGAGAACGTAAAACAAGAATTCAATAGCATAAATGATCAATTAACAGAAATTACATCCAGGTTACATGAAAATCAAAACATCAAGCAAGGCTAGTTGAAATCTTTATGTTACGATCTGTTAAACTATCCTTAACATCAGCAAGGTTACATCGAATCCAGTCAGAAATTATAGCAGCATTGACGGATTCACACCATGGAAAAATCAGCCCAATGCTTTTATCACCATCTCAACTTAAAGCCAAACTAGTGCAAGAAAGAAATCACCTTCCAGCTTCTCTAGAATTATCAGTCAGCAAAGATAACATTCTACAACTGTACAAAATTATGAATATAAAGGGAGGTGTTACAAAAGACCACGTCATCTTCCACATATCTATTCCATTATCTGATCCTGAAACATTTGAGCTCCTGAAACCACACCCAATTCCAGTGTCAATAAATGGCACAATGTTTGCAATAAGACCATGCGGCGACTTCTTAGCTATAAATGCTCACAAAGATCAGTATTTTATCTTGACAGAAAAGCAGTGGCAACAATTAAAGAGAATGAATTTCTATGCCAACACATGTAATCAAAATTCAACGCAAACGCTGACAAGTGCTTATGCGAGCTTTCACTTCTTAACCAGAATATTCAAAAGGGTTGTAAAATTGTTCCTGTTGCTGACAATACGTCGCTAACACAGTTGGAATACAGCAACCAATGGCTATACACTAAACTTAAAGGGATCTGGTCTTTTAAAAATATCACCCGATTGTACACTGAAGTTCAACTCAATCATCATCAGAGGTCATCAAACTGTCTCCATATATCTGCAGACATCTTACACGGCAACGAGCAATCTAAGTGACATCATCTATCCGGATGAAGCTAAATTTGAAGGTTTTCACAGCAAAATGTATGCTGATCAAATTAAAAACATCTCCGAAATACAGAGCAAATTACACCAAAGTGTATCTGAAGAATTTCCATCTCAAATCAAACATATAAATTATCACCACGGAACCATCGTCTATGTCGCCCTCGTTCTCGCAATCATAATCATGAAAAAAGTTGTCTGGTACATTGTAAAGGAATTAAACCATATCAACAAACCCCGATTCCAGCAGTACGTCAACAAGTATCAGTAGTTTATAATTCTAAGATATATAAATAAATAAATTGTAGTTCTAAGATAAATAAGAACAATGTAAAATCGTCGCATTTGCAATTTTGTCGAGCATGGCTCAACGGCGCACATATTTTGCCAATCTAGCCGGACATTACTTTTTTTTTTAGCTTATATTGGCTCTAAAAATGTACTGAGTGCCCCTAGGTTAATGAAACTTTGCAGAAAAATCTGTTATGGTCATAGGCTGTTAAATATTATATATATTTAATATTCATTTTTAAGCTTTCCAATGCCTCACCAATCCCCTCCCAAGAATATTATTAAAAAGATATTTTTGTAATTTGTTACTTTATAGTATTTTATTTATCTGAAAATAATTAATTTATTCATAGTAACAACTAATTTATGGTTGTAACCATAAATTTTATTTAAAATTATAACAATTAATTTATTTAAAAGAAATTCTCCTTTGCACTAAGATGATGATGAGTGCCATGGTTCTTCTTCGTCTGATTCTTCAAAGACCTCTTCCGAATCTGAATCCTTTTCAGCGTTAAGTACAGGTGGAGGCATGAAAGAAATTGCTTCTTTCGTAAAAGGTAATGACCTTTTTTGGAGTGGGTCTACTAGTAAAGAGTGGGTCAGAACTTAGCAAAAGCCTATGAATAATATCTATGTTACACTGAACCCTTGAAAACTTTCTAGCAAAATTCTGCCTGTAAAGCCGAAAATCTTGGTTTCGTGCCTCAGCCGCTTCTTCCGAAAACAGCCCAATAGGCAACAATTCCTCATTCATAACAGTTGCACCATGTATTAAAATCTAGTGCATTGTAGGTGTCATAGGATGCCACTCACATAGAGAAACGTAAGGTTTTGCAGTTTTGCAGCAATAATCGACAAACTCGTGCATTTGGATTTTGTGACCACTTTATATTACTTCGCATGTTCAAACTCTCACAATGAATTTCTTTCATATGTACGTAAATACTTTTATATAAATATACAAATATATTTACATACATATGCCTGCACGAAATCATTAATTTAAACTAATGTTATTGTTTATGCATTCTTCGCTATTTTTAATTTTAATTCAAATTACTCTAATTCAACAACAACCTTCAAGTTCTGTTTAAGCTTACATTGTTGTGCACTGTCTGCGGTGTCATGTTTCCACTTTCGCTAGTTATTCGTCTAATAGAACGGACGTGTTTTTTTTTTAAGCTCGAAAAAAACGTATAATACAAACAAAATTTAGTGAGTGAATTTTAAATAAACAAACAAGCAAAAACAATAAAACCTGTTTTGATACAGAACAACAAAGTTGTTGTATTTTTTTTCTCTTGTTTACAACGGCATTACTAGTTGAATAATAAGACAAACCAAAAGTACAGTGCGTGGGCTCATTTATGAGTCACTCAAATTTAAACATTCTTAATAAAAGTGCGAACATAAGCAGTAGAAATGCTCACGTTACGATAAATGCTGATGAAAACAGCGAAATAAACAAAAAAAAAACTGATTTGTTTTTAAATGCTGCGCCAATTCACCGCACACGTTCTTGCTCAACGTTGTTGCTAAGTAGTGACAATAAAATAAAAGTAAATAAATCATCATTGCCTTTTGAATACAGTACGACAAAAACAATAACGGACAGTGCCCAAAAATCTAAGACTCAAGTGGGAATGACTGTAATGAAAAGAGGTCGAAGCCCTAAATCTTCGCAATTAGCACCAATGTCGAAAGTACATAAAGCAAAGGACGGAATAAGTTCTCAAAATCGTTCTACTATCTTAGATAGTGAATCAAGTGAATCTAAAACGGCACCCAAGCCGTTCAAACCACGTCCAATATATTTAAGGAAGAAAAATTTAAACGAGTTAATAAATAACCTGATTTCACTGATTGGAGAGAATTCTTTTTATGTAATTCCCATTAAGCGTGGTAACACTGATGAGACAAACGAGTTTGAAAGCTGCAAAAAAAATTTGTATACCTATCAGCTGAAGAGTAGCAAAGGTCTACAGCTGAAATAAGAGCTGGCCTTCAAAGAGCGGGTTTTAAAATAAAAAGTGTAGATAATCTCCGAAATCGAGAACGTGTCCCCCAACCTCTATTTCGAGTTGAACTGGAACCTGGCGATGTAAGATTAAAAAAAAACGAAACGCACCCTATATACAATCTAAGGTATCTATTGCACAGCAAAATCACAGTAGAGGAACCACATAAACGATCAGGACCCGTCCAGTGCCTAAACTGTCAAGAATATGGTCATACTAGGGCTTACTGTAAGCTCCCTTCTGTTTGCGTTGTGTGTGGTGAGCTGCATTGTTCCGCTCAATTCGATAAGTCAAGGGATGACACGAAGGTTAAAAAATGTAGCAATTGCGGTGGAAACCACACTGCCAACTTCAGAGGATGTCCTGTTTATTATAAGAAAGACGTCTCAAAAATCAAATACTCCCCCTAAGCAAAAACAATATCGACCAAATGACTATTACCCTCAGCTAGGTCAACCAACCACCTAACATATTTCATACGCTGACATGCTAAAAAACAAGAAAGGTTATAAAGCGCCATCGTCAGTTAACCCGAGCCAACTTTTGCACCCGGTGTTTAAAAATATGTTTCTGGAACGCAAACGGCTTACGCCAACATAAAAATGAACTCGAATACTTCCTTAAGAAGCAACAAATTGATGTCATGCTGATTGCAGAAACACATTTAACAAATCAATGGCTATATTTTATATGACACCAAAGACCCCCGTGGCAGAGCATGTGGTGGTTCAGCAATACTTATAAAGGCCCACATCAAACATTATTTACTGTGAGATTTTTGTGAGGATTACCTTCAATCACCAAATATCTGCCTTGAAGATTTTCATCAAAACTTAGTTATTTCTTCAATTTATTCACCTCCTAGATTTCAAGTATCAGAAGGTCAGTATAGCGACTTCTTTAAACCACTAGGTCCCTGTTTCATAGCATCAGGCGACTACAACGCTAAACATACATTTTGGGGATCACGACTAATAACACCAAAAGGTCGTGTTTTGTTTGACACAATTTCAAAAATGCGTCTCAATGTGATCTCGAGTGGCCAACCCACCTATTGGCCTACTGATCGACAAAAAATACCGGATGTTATTGATTTTTTCGTGTTTAAGTGTATTTCAAGAGAAATTATTAAAGCTGAAACATCACTAGATCATTCTCACCCACTATTGTCTATATATGGAATCAACAAAATATCGTATCACCAACAACCAGGACAAGCATAAATTGGCTGAAAAATAGAAAATATCTCAGTACGCATTGCACGGAAAAGATCCCGCTAAGAACACCAGAAGACGTAGAGCAGTATATAATTGATTTTGATCGAAACATCAAATTAGCTGCCCAACATGCAACTGTCACCCGGCAAATAGATAGATGAAATCAAATTTATTCTGCAGATGTCGAGCGGCTCTTGACTGAAAAAAGAAAAATTCGTAGAGAGTGGCAAACATATAGATCTCCTCAACTTAGAACTATACTTAAAGATTGCACGAAGCGGCTAAGAGATCTACTAGAATCTCAAAGGGTAGAATCTCTGAAAAATTACCTGGAAGATCTGGACCCTACTCCACAATCAGATTATTCATTATGGTGTGCATGTCGAAACCTCAAACCACCAGTCGTACGTATGCCTCCATTGTGAACTTCTTGTGGAGGCTGGGCAAGAAATGATACCGAAAAGGGTAATCTGTTTGTTGATCATTTAAAGAACGTGTTTACTCCAATTGTCTCGACTGATATAGCTGAGCTCCCACCTATCGATGTTAGTCCGGCAGTTACCCTAAGGTTTGAGCTTCGAGATATTGATTTAAACGCTAAGAATGCTCCTGGTATTGATAAAATCAGTAACAAGATGTTATTTGAATTGCCCCGTATAGCTCATTCTTTTTGCTTTTAATGCCATTTTACCTCTTGATTACTTTCCTACAAATTGGAAAATTGGATACCTAAGCCTGGAAAAGACAACACCAAGGTTGAATCATACAGACCTATAAGCCTATTATCAAATATATCAAAGCTGTTTGAAAAAAATTAACAATTAAGTTGAACCCAATTCTGAGCGCCAAAGGATGTATTCCGACCCATCAATTTGGCTTCAGAAAACAACATAGTACGATCCAACAAACACACAGATTAGTAAATGTAATTAAAAAGACATTTGAAGAAAACAATACTATTCTGCACTTTTTATCGATGTTTCTCAAGCATTTGAAAAGATATAATGTAAAATAAAAATTTCTCATATTCTATTTCTTTAATAAGTTTGTTTAAATAGAAAATTAATAACAATTGAAACTACCAAGTAGATAGATACGAAGTGTACTGATGACGGACGTAGCTGTCTAGAAAATGCATTCTGCTTTGCTGGTATCTAATTTTTCTTTATCTGTTTATAATTAAAAACTTAAGCCTAAATAGTTAATTTATTAATTGCATACTTATTGAATATGGAAGAAATAAACAGAGAGTTGCAAAAAATAATTACAAATGCAAAAAAATCATGTAGTAGAAGAAAATACACTAAAGAAACTATTATCCAAAAAATAAAACTAGTTAAACAACTTAGTAAAAAATACGGTAAATTAATTGCAACTTTACCAAAAATAGCGAGAGAAGAAAAAATTAATAAATTTAAAGAATTAAAACAGACAGCAATTGACACTATTATAGGAAATTGTAAAGAATTCTTTAGCAAAGAAACGTTAGAATTAGGAACCATGTCTAATGAAGAAACAGTAGAAGCTAGAACATTCGGATACAATTCCGACATTTGACGTAAAAAACACATTGAAACATTCCTATCAATGGTTGAACTAGTCTACTCTGAATTAAATGAACAAGGAAAAAATCGTTTAATAAAATTTGTAATAGCAATGAAATTTAATAATAGGGTGAGAGATATTTTAAAAATAGAACAAACTCCAAAAACATTGATCGAATTAACAACTTCATTGAAAGACTAAAACAATACAATTTAAAATTACACGAAGAGAAATGTTGCTTCTTAAAACATGAAGTCCTATATTTAGGACATCTTATTACAAAAGACGGTATTAAAACCGATCCAACAAAATATAAACTTATTGAACAGTATCCTGTTCCAAATAATTCAGATGAAGTTAGAAGATTCATAGCCTTCTATAATTACTATAGAAGATTCATTCCGGATTTTGCTAAAACAGCAAATTGTCTAAATAATTTACTGAAAAAGAAAGTCAAATTCTAATGGAGAAACGATTGCCAAAGAGCATTTGACATATTAAGAGACAGATTAAAGAACTCACCTATATTGCAATATCCTTATCTAGGAGCAATACTCTCACAAGGCGAAATTGGTAACGACTTGCCTATATCATATGCAAGCAAATCTTTAAATAAACACGAAAGAAATAAGTTGGTTATTGAGACAGAACTATTAAGAATTCATTGGGGCATACAGTTTTTTAGAACATATCTATATGGCAGAAAATTAACTGTAGTAACAGACAATAGACCCCATTGCACTATTTTCACATAAGAATCCATCCTTAAAATTGACCAGAATTCGACTTGAGCTATCAGATTATGACTTTGACATTATATATAAAAAGGGTGCAAATAACACTAACGCAGACACTCTATCTCGCATTGAAATAAATTCAAATATATTGAAAGAAATGATTCCACTCTTTATTGATGAAAAAGAAAGAAACACTCTGGCAATAACACGTAGCATACTTAATAAAAGTACTAAAAATAAAGAAGATATCTATACAGATATCTATCTAAACAGGAGACTGATCACCTCCATATCAATGAATGATATAAAGAAGCTTCAAAGAATAAAGTTGATATATGAAAATAATGATAATATAATAATAATATGCAGAATGAAAATAATGATAAAATTACACGCGTGGTATGTGATAAAAGCGAAAATCCAATGTTTTCAGAAACATTTATGGAAAAACTTTTATAGAACAATTAACATAACTCACCACATAGTGGACATTTCGGCGTCAGAAAGACATTAGTAAATTTAAAACAACGATTTATTTGGAAAAATATAAACAAAATGGTTAAGGACTGTATAAGAACATGCGACTCATGCCAAAAGAATAAACTAACGAGATACACAAGAGAACCGTTTACCATGACCGATACACCATCAAGTAGTTTCGACATCGTAGTAATGGACACAGTTGGACCACTAAGACCATCAGGCAATTTCAAATATATACTCACTATACAATGCGAACTGACGAAATATGTTATCGCTTGTCCGATTGAATCCAAAGAAGCAAAAACAATAGCTATATTTAAAGTGCTCAAAACAAAATTTTTCAACACCATACTATCATGAAACCTTAGGAACTGTAGAATGCAATCACCGTGTTCTGAATGAATATTTCCTAAATTTCGTAGAAGATAACAATTGGCATGATGGACACCATACTTTGCTTTCGCTTATAATACAACTGTGCAGTTATGCACAACGATGTACGTAACATAAGTAGCAATATGCCAAAATCGACTTTTTTGCGAAAAATAACATTTTTATTGTTGAAAATGGTTCTTTAGGGCTTCGGTTGCAACTTTTGTTCTTTGCCTTTTTCATAATTCCGTTATTTACAAAATTACCGTTATTTTTAGGTTATTGAAGAAAATCAAAATTTTGACCTTTAAATTTCCAGAATTCGACCTAATAATGATTGGCAAATTTGTACAAAATCCTTTGGCGAGTATTTTAGCTGAATATATGAACTCATAGTGTTTGCAAATACCGGGTGTTTTGATACATTTTTCAATAGAAATGAGTTTTACGCCATCTAGCGGTAATAATTTGAAAGGTAGTTTCAATATATTTTCATTAAAACGATCTTTTTGAAAATCGGTTGAAAAATAACCGAATTAGTTATTTTAATAGTTTCAAACTTTTTATTAAAATATGTATGTAAATTCGTCATTAAAATTTTGTTCGTAACTACATTTTTAATTTTCCGAATAAAATTTTAGTTATTTTAATAGAAATGTATTTCACAGAATCTTTATTATTTATACTTTTAAAAACATCCAGTTATTTTAATAATAATAATAATAATAATAACTATTAAAATTGTATTATTTAAATTTTCAGAGGTCTACATAATTTCTTTAGTTTTTTTTTTTTTTAGTTGAGGAGACTCTTAATCCAAATTTTCACCGTCATATTTATAATTTAAACCTCTCAAAATGTTTATTTGCTTTTTAAGAATTTTTATCCGATTATTCCGCACATCGACATAAGGTAGTTCATGTAATGAATTAAATAATTCCATAGGCTCATTCATATAAATCAAATTTAGAAACATGACTTTACTTTCCTTATTCGTTCTTCAGCATTCAATTTTTTATTTTCCTGAAAAACCTTTTTCATTATTTTTACACCATTTTCTATATCTTACTTCGGATGGAACTGCAGAATGTCGAAAAGGAAGTGAATGCATTTGTTTTGCTGACATCTGGTGTATATTTCTTTATGTGGTGCCATATCCTCGTTCTCCGCCATCGCAAACACTCTCCCCACATTGACATTACTGTGGAATGAGTATGCATCTACAGGTCTATCGATATATCTTTTTAACATTGAATCTTTCGCAGCCGCTAAAACTGTTTGGAAAATGTCAACATATTTTTTCAATTGTGCAGTAAGCAAATTAAGCTTGCCTGTATTAAAAGCAAATTGAAATTTGTGGGGAACTAAATTCAAGAACCATGTTTTTTTCTATATCTTTGAACTCTAAATATTTGAATATTTGATACAGCACATCCTTGAAAGTAAGATGATTTGACTTTTTACTTACTTTTTTATACAAAAGTTTTTTATGAGAGTAATTTGTTCAATATACCATATTATTATTATTATATTACATATAATTGTAATTGGAAATTTTCAATTACAATTACATTCAAATTTTGTAATTGTAATTACAATTACTTGTAATTAGTAATTGAAAATTTTCAATTACACATTACCTGTAATTGTAATTTAAATGTAATTGAATTCCTCCATGTCTGCAATTTACTCAGCTACCAAAATTTACGGAAAAAGTACACAAACGGACATATTATTGATAGCACTAAGAGAGATGCTCCTATCAATTATTCGTATATATTAAGAGATTAAGTAACATTAAATCAGTAAAAAGTGTTTTAAACAAAAACATTGATACAAAGAAAAACAATAACATTATAAATGTAAAAACATAAACTATGAATGAATGAATAAAATTTGCCGAATAGGCTTTAATGTTTTTTGTACGGCACAAATTGTGCTGAATATTATGATTGAAATTAAACATAGTTGTTGACAACTATAATATATAAAATTCTGCTGTGGTGCTTGAAGATTACATTCCTACTTCAAAAGTTATATGTGTATGAAGGTGAAAAAAATTTTCAATTTTTTCGCTTTTTTTTAAACATTTTCCAAATTTTCTTGTAAACGAAAAATGCGATCGTCACGCACCACCGCAGAATTTTAGAATTTGAAATCATTAACAACTGTGTTGAATGGCAAGACATAATATTTAGTCCAATTTGCGCCGCGTTAAATGTAGTATTTTCTTGCATCCAAGTTTTGTTGTTGCAATTTTTTTCAGTGTATATATGCAACAATAATAATAGTATATGGAAGATAACTACCCAAACTAACTATTAAAAAAATAAAAACATGGATTTTGTAGCTGTTAATATAAATATTGCGTTAAATTCATAAAAAGTTAAAAAATCCAAGTTTTAATTACCAATTAAGGTAGCATTCATAGTCTGAAAATTAAAAAGTACAGTTTTTGGCATATTGCTAAACATAAGAACTGAAAATAAAAAATTGTTCAATAAAATGAAATCAAAGAAATTTGTTTGGTCAGTGAAAGTTATAAGTTCAATGATTCTCCAAACTGTTCTGTTGCATATTTATTGATGTTTACAATACTCAATGTCAATGTTAAAGAATTGAAATTCAACAAATATTTTATCGTGAGAATTTTGTTATGTTTCAGTTTGTGCGTTGAAAGGTGCGGTCGCGATTTTTTTTGAGCTCGCATTAACAAAAAACAAAACATATGTACATTGTGTGAATAATTTAAACAAAAACAAAAAAACAAACCTGTTTTAATACAACAACAAAGTTGTTTGTAAAATATTTTTTTTTTTCTTTTTCTTTCTTCTTATTTTAAACAACGGCATATTGGATTGCTACTTTAAAAATAAAACAATAATGGCTAATGAGCCTCTTTAATTTAAGCAACAAAAATGTTGACAATGTTGAAATAAATAAAAACAAAAAAACTAGTGACAAATTGTATATAAATGCCACGCCAGTTTTACGTGCACAATTTTGTTCCTCGCTGTTGTTATGCGATGACAATAAAATAACTACAAACAAGTCGCCTTCTGAACACAGTGTTACCAGAACTAATATAGATAGTGTAGAAAAACCTAAGAATCAAGTAGGAATGGACAGATACATAACTGTATTGAAAACAGGTCGAAGCCCTAAATCTTCGCAGATTGCACCAATGGCTAAAGTACAAAAAGACAAGGACTCTAACGGAATTAATTCCCATAATCGTTTTGCTATTTTAAATAGCGAAACAAGTTTATTGATACCAATATTTTCTTAATTTAAACTTTGTTTTTACAACTACATACTTTACCATTATCAAAAATAAATTTTTTTACCCTTCCCTTTATTGCTAGGAACTCCCGTATTTTTTGGACAATAGTTTGATTGTTTCTATCGGGAAGGTGGAAATGTATTGCATGCTTGGAAAATTTGTCTATAAAAAGTAAAAATGATTGTTTGCTATTAATATACGAATCTACGTGGATTAGTTCATTTGTCTCTCGTTTCAATGAATATTTATTAAGAATGTCATTCAAACCTTGAAAACTCAAGTCTGTTTTATTTAAGTAAATTCTCCTATTACCAAAAATCTCCACCAGCTCAGAGTTCTTATTATCTGTTATTACCAATGGTGTTTTAAAACTGTTTATAACCGTATCCAATACTGGAATATTTTGTTCGGAATCCAATGAAGGAGATTTATTTTCGTCTACCGAATCTTCCTTCGCATTGATGCTATCCATGTCGTCCAAATTTCCATTTCCAGTATCACCCTCAATTCGACTTAGGAAAACAGCAATATGATTCTCCTTACCATTAATGTACTCGATTTTGGCATTGCAGTCCATTCCTTCTCTACAGTCGAATAGTTCCTCTCATGAACATTAAGTGTTCTTGAGGCCCGTCGTAGGTCAACACTTCACCCAGTAGACTTGAGTAGTTCACGAAGGAACTAGTTCAATTGAACTATTCTATCAATTGAACTAAATGAACTAGTTCAATTTTTTATCTCTACCTAGTTCAATCTTCGAACTAACTTTGAACTAACAAAACAATATGAACTAAAATGCATGTAAGTATGTATGTATGGATTTTCGTGTATTGATGTTTACTATTTCTTACAGAATTGTAGTGATGCCAAACAGTTTCTTAACCCTTTTACATATGTATGTATAAAATATTACTTTTTTGGAAAATATATGCTAAATGATCTCATTTTAAAAAATGCCACACGAGAAAATCTTATTGCTGGGTTATTTGTAAGAAGTAGTTCAGAACCAGGGCTGCCGGTGAATTTATAAATTTCCCGATAGAAAATAAAAAAATCGCTTTTCAATATTGAAAAATTGTCCAAAAATCGGACAACTGAAAATATAGTTTTTGAACCAGTTTTGGTTTATAAAACATTGACTTTTTTTCTTTAATTTTTACAATTAAATACCTATACATAAAACCTAACTTTATTCAGTAATTTTTTTACATACTAGTAAGAATTTCGTATATAATGCCTTCAATCGAATCACTTTCTAAAGAATTTCGAATATTCGATATAATTGACAGACGAATATAGTTCTTGCAATATTTGGAATGACTTTTGGCGAAAAAGAGCTATATTAAATTTATTTTATCAATTGAAATTAAAACTAATAAATTAATTATTTAGGCTTAAGTTCTTAATTATAAAGAAATAAAGAAAAATTAGATACCAGCAAAGCAGAATGCATTTTCTAGACAGCTACGTCCGTCATCAGTACTCTTTGTATCAATCAAGGCGAATTCATAACAGGTAAACTCGAGAGCTCAGCTGAGTATTTGTTGTCACCATCTTACAGTGTCAAAATGTACTAACATTTTTTATTTTGACAGCCAAAAATGATTTATACAACAACAAAATGTACGTATTTTTAATACAGAGTTGTACTCTTTTTTCGCCGCGAGTCTACCTTGTTTATTGTGCCATGGTATCAATCTACCCGGTAGTTTCAATTGTTATTAATTTTCTATTTAAACAAACTTATCAAAGAAATAGAATCTGAGAAATTTTAATTTTACATTATATTTCATAGAAGATAGAGCATTTTGAAATTGTTTTACACTTGTAAACTCTATTTATATTTCATATTATACTACCAAGCAAATATTTTTCTTTATTTTAATTCTCTATATATTTTCTTTTATTTGAAAATGGTATATATCTGTCTTGCTATTAGCTATCCTTTGGTTAGCAATTAAAAACAATTAGATATTTTTATTTTACAAATGTATATTTTGATTATTAACACAATAGTGTTGAAGTTAACAATGTCAAAGCCGTGAAATTAAAACTTTAAACTGACAAAATTCTTTAAAAATTGCAAGTAAAAGATAAAAAAGGATATGAAGGATTTTAATATTTAAAAACAAAAATCTTCGTTTAATTTTGCTGGACAACTTCACGTATAAGTTCAGCGATTATAAATTTATATAAATTAGATTCAGATTGATCCGAAACCCCAAAAACAGGATAATTTATGGCATGATGAAAATCGTCACTTCTTAAGAAGAAATCTTTTAATCTGAATTTGTCAATTTTTTGGGTAAAAATCGTCAAAATAGCGCTAAATATTCATCTGGTAGCCATGTTCAGAACACAAAAAGTAGTTCAAAAGGAAAAAGAGCGATTGAACTAAAAGATTCAACTAGTTCATTTATTTACTTCGAACTAAAATGAGCGATCACTAAAATGAACTATAACGCACAAGTCTAGCACCCAGTGCAAAATTGCTATCATCAGTTATCAACTTAAATCTTTTATTGAAATTGGGATATCGTAAGAGCGGAGGGTTTATCAGAATGTCTTTCAACTTCTGAAAGGCTGCTATAAAGTTTGGATTGTGTACATTTACCCTTGCGTTCTTCTTCAAATATTTCGTAATGAGATAAGCAATTTTTAAGTAATCTTTTATTAACTTTCGATAAAACCCTATCATCCCTATAAATGATTTGATTCTTTTCTGTGTATTGGGCGGTTTAAGATTCTGGATAATCTTAACTTTCCTTGGATCAGGTTTGATACCATACTGTGTCAAAACGTGACCAAAAAAATCGGTTTCTTTCTGCAAAAAATTACACTTGCCAATTTGTATCTTCAATCTGGCTTCCTGTAGTCGCTTCAAGACTTTCTTCATGTTAATTAAATGCTCATCTAATGATGTGCTAAATATAAGGATATCGTCCAAACAAACGATGCAAATTTTTTTTATAAAGGGTTCTCAACAGGGACGCTACAAAAGTAGAGCCACAGGGACAGCAGACGACAAGCAAGTTTGGAGAACGTATTATCTCACGAAATGGTCCAGTTGATTGGCCTCTTCGGTCGTGCGATTTGACGCCGTTAGACTATTTCCTGTGGGGCTACGTCAAGTCTATGGTCTATAGACTGGCCAACAAACCAGCGAAATTTCAGCAGTATCGGCCGATTTATGCTTGAAAACAGTCGAAAATAGGGTTCAGCGTCTGGACTTCTGCAAGCGTGCCCGTGGTGGTCATGCAAAAGACCTCGAGTTCCACACATAATGGCATCGAACGTGCTTTTACAGGAATAACGAATTTCATTGATATCCAAAACCGTTTTTGTTTTATTAAAAAAAAAACTTTTGTAGTGCTCTTGAAAAACCTTTATATTCTCTCGATACTAAGTTCATAAGTCTATGAAAAGTATAAGGTGCATTCTCCAAACCAAATGGCATACGAATGAACTCGTAATGGCCAAATGGTGTCAAAAAAACCGTCTTCTCCTTATCTTCATCTTTCACCAAAATCTGATGAAAACCCTTCGCCAAATCAACGGTCGAAAAGTATTGGGTTTTACCCAACTTATCAAATATACCCTCCATATGCGGGATCGGAAATTGGTCTGTTTTGGTGAATTCATTGACTTTTCGGTAATCTATTACCAATCTCCACTTTCTAGTGCCAGAATTGTCAATTTTCGTGGGAACAACCCAAAGAGAGCTATTATATGAAGATGTACTTTCCTGAATAATGTTTTGCTTAAGCACTTCGTTTATCTGTCTCTGTACCTCCATTTTGTGGATGTTTGGATATCTATATATCTCCGAAAACATTGGTTTTTAATAGTTGTTGGGATTTCATGTATAACTTCATGTGTAGAAGTCAGGACTTCACCATCCCTATAAAACAAATCTTGATATTCCAAGAGAATATCCTTTAATTTTTCTCGCAGTTTTAATTGATCCAAACAAAATGTATACCCATCGTCGAATGAAGTATCTTGAATTGTCTGGATTGTATTAATATAATAAGGAGATTAAAAATCTTATTTCCTAATATATCTATAAATTTGTTTCTTAAATCTATCTTTGCCCCAAGTGGTATCAAAAAATTGAGACCAATGATAGCGTCATATCTGCGTCCCATCAGACTATTTACCTTCCAAGAATTCCTTAAGTAAAGATGTTATTATTCCGATGGAGGTAGTGTTTACGCCGTTTAAGGTGCCAAATTTAAAAGGCTTGTTTAAATTTTTTTCAAAAAACTCGCCCACAAAAGGATTTTGAGCCATTATGCTGGTTTCAGCACCGGTATCAATAAGACACCTAATAGCTTGACTTCCTATAGGTATTGCAATTAAAGGTAATTTCGAACCCGTGGACCCTCGTGAAAATTTACTTCCTGGTACTCTATGCTATTTTCCAACTCCATTGGAGTGGGTAAGTTTCTTGCAAAATAGAACTCATTTCTTTTAATAAATCTATGTAGATTATTGTTAAATTTTTGTTTATTGTTATTGTTATTTGTTATTGTTATTTTTATAGGAATAATATTTTTCTTCCATGGTCTTTTTATGAGTCTGTGGTATTGTCCTTCTGCATCCGTAATTTATAGCTCTAGTGTCGTCTAATAATTTCAATTGCGAAAATCTATTGAACATTGATTCAATGTCAAAACATACAAAACAAAAGTGTTATGCGTGTTAGTGTGATGATTTCATGTGATTTAAAAAACAAATGATTTAATGCAGATCTCTAGTATGCACTCTTTGCGTTTTACCTGTCGCGTACTAATTTTTATTTGACAAAAAAAGCAAAAAAGAATTATTAAAGCCGAAAAAATGTTAATTGTGTGCAAGCTATAGAATCCCCAATGACTAAATGATATAAAAATAGCACGAGGTTATTCTTTACAAATACTAGCTTGAACACCTTTATTTTTCCCTTTGTGTTAGAATCGTTGTCATATCTTTAGCCTCATCTAAGTTCAATCGAAAATCATTCATTGCTTGATTAGCTCATGTACTGAATGGCCTGTTGATTCTTCAATTTCTTGGTAACTATTAAAATGTTCCTTGATTTTTTAGTCGCTGCCACTAGTATCTACAAAACGTAACTTTATAGTTATTCCTTATGAATAACAAGTTCAACCAATCCCAAGAAATTTCCGTTATTTTTATTGAATTATTGAACCACGAAAAATCAAATTGAGATCTGCTAAATATAAAACAATATTGATTAGTCTTTCCGAAAATATTTCAATTTTGAAAAAGCGTAAAAAATTTGAAAATAAAATTCAAATAAAAAAAAAAAGATTTTCGTCTTTATAGAAATTTGAAAAAGCTAAGGAATTAAATGAAATGATTGATATTATTTTATTATGTTTTATATGTATACATTGTTTTAAAGCAAAACAATGAGCTGTGTATTTCAAAACTGCGAATGCACAAAGTATTTTTCAAAAGCAACAATATCAATTTTTACAAATTTCCTGCCTTTGCATACATTCGCAAGCAGTTGCTAGAGGCCTGTAAAGTTTCTGAAGCAGATTTGTCAGCAGAACCATTGGTATGTTCACTTCATTTTACGAAAGAAGACATTATTAATAATGACAAAAGGATAAGAATTAAAAGAGAAGCAATTCCAATGACCACTAGGTACTATTTTATTAAGACACATTTAACACTTAAGCTTAAATCCCTCCCAAATTACTTACGCTGTTTCTATAGGCATGCACTTTTAACTTGTTGTTAACAGTTGAAGTATGTAGGCATGAGTTCTTTCTGTGCTGTTCTGTGCAAGTTTTAAAACTAGAGGAAAATTTGTTACTATTTTAATCCTTAACATTTTTATAATGCTGTGTTTAATAAAGCCATACGGCTATTAGAGCATAAGTGTAGTTGGGTAGAGAAATTACATTGTTTGTGTTAGCTCATAAAATATTACGAAAAAGTCACGTTTTACTTTATACTATATCCTTCAAAAAATCCAAAAAATTATATGTGACACTTTATACACAAAAGAAATCCTCAGACGTGTTCTTCAATTACAGAATTAAAATACCGCTTCCGATCATAAATATTAGGTAGTCTAGTAGGTAGTGTGCTAGTCTATAAGTCGGGGGGTTGTGGGTTCGATTCCCACCAAAGATTCTGGGTGTTTCACTACAACGAGTGAAGGTCTTCGTTACTATGCTCGATAAATTAAGTTAGAATATAATTTATAATTGTTTGTAACATTTAATAAATAAATAAATAAAAATATATATTTCTTCTTTCTAAAATTTATAAAATTAAAAGCTACTTTGAAATTGCTTCACAATTTTCTTATAGAATAAAGAACAACAAGAAACAAGCTTTGGCAGGACATAAAAAATTAAACGATATTGATTTCGATGGTCTTGAAAATTTCGGTGGTTACATAATTTCAAAAGTGGACCTAGCAGAATTTGGTTTTTGTTAACTTGTTATCTGAGGATGCGTTATATAAACCAAAACCTAATTTTTTGCGGTCTTTGGAATATTTCAATTCGGTATTTTTCAACTTATTTTATTTTCTATTAAAGAATTACACTTTTTTTAAACTTTGTAGGAGTTGTTTGCCCTTTTCTTTATGTGACAACGCTCCTGTACTTTTGGCAAAAAAATTAAACTAAAAAAATCCTTATTTTTGGAAACAAAAATTTTATTTTTTTATCATGGAAATACCTATTTTACTATTGTAAAATTAAATAACTTTTTAAAAAAATAATAAATATTTCCTCCAAAACTTTTTGTTTAGACATACTTATGTATGTATATGAATTTGTAATTTGTAATTTATAATTTTATATTTTCCTTTGTTGAATAAAATAAAATTGTCGCATACAAAAATAGAAATTAGCATAGGTTGACTACACCCACAACGGTGGTCGTGCAGCCATGTAGCTTTGCAGGCTACAAAATAATCGTTTACCTATAAACGTGTGTATTTTAATTTTGACAGTTTGTAGTCGGTATCCTGACGTTGTCAATGTGTTTAATGCATCTAGGTTTTAACACAGAGATCTAATCTATTTAAGAATCAAACGTGTTTAAAAAAATATCTTACTCTATATACATATATTCTTAATTAAAAATATCTTATGTTACACTTATGATTTTAATTTTCATAGAAATATTGAAATTTTTTTTTTTAAATATTTCGAAAATAAATTGTAAAAATTTTTTCTTAAAATATTTTTTTTTTAATTTGGGACCTTCCTGCAAAAAAAAATCCTCAATAAAATTTCCTCATATTGAAAAATTGCCCCTCGCAGGGGCTTGTTGATCCCCCGATCAATATTAATAATATTTATTAGACAAAAAAAGCAAAAGAGAATCATTAAAGCCGAAAAAAAATTTAAAAAAATGTGAAAAAATATAGGTGGGCGTGGTTGTTGGCCCGCAGCCTCCAAAAGAATGACCTAATGTTACTAAACTGCAATCCCAAAATTTTCGAAACTAGGTCCGACAAATTGGTGTGCTTAAAATTTTTGTATATCTTCTGGTACCCTGGCAAATGACTATATACATAAATATATTCTTAATCACCCTTATTGTGTTTGGTGTAGTTGAAAAACGACAGTGTCGTTTTTGCTGTCGAATTTGAAACATATAATACCGTCTAAAATTTACGACAGGCAAAATTTTGTAGTTGAATCATAATGTAATAGATTGAACTGAATTAAATGATTTTGAAACAGCCTGTTAAAAAAGTGTCAAACAAATGTTTATAAATAAAAAAAAAAATATTACAATAATTTATATTTCGGTAAAAAAATATTACTGTGCAAATAAAAAAGTGTTAGTAAAGAGTGTTGGTGTATATTGTTCTTCAATTTCGTCAATACTGGTGGTATTAGCAGCTAAGTTTGACTCGGGGTCTGGCGAAATAATTTGCGGTGTTTTTTAGTCCAAATGCGTCTTTATGTTGGAGAAGCGTACACATGTCCAATAAATTAATTGCTGCCTCTGCTGGTCCGCCACCTGTAGCATAACTTTCTACTTTGTTATGAACAAGCTTTCTTTTCAATTTAAGTTTAAAATTTGTCCACACCTCCTCCGGAACGGGATGCGGGACCAAGATAATTCAAATCTTCGGCAACGTCGTTTCACCCTTCTTCAATATTTATTGACTTTAAACCTTTATGCAAGCCTTTTGCCAAATAAGGTTTTTGATCCATTATTTCCACTTATTTGGCAAATTGTGCTGCAGTTGTGATTTTACGCTAAAATTCATATCACCATAAATAGAATAAAATAAAAAACTCAAAAATATTATATATATATATTTTTTGTATACTTGAATTTTCCTTCCATTGAACTTATTTTTTATTTGATTTGAATATGTCGTAGGAAATATTTTAACGACAACTTTTTGTACTTTTGACAGACAAATACGCCAAACACGGTCGCGTTTGAAGGTCGATTTGTAATAGACTTTGCAAAGTGTCGTGTTCATTAACGTTTTACGCCAAATACGGTACCATTTTTCAAAAACGACAGACTTTCGTCGCAAAAACACCAAACACAATAAGGGTGAATATTAAAAATATGTTTTGTTAAACTTGTGATTTTTATTTTCATTTTCATATAAATATTGAAAATTTTTTTAATATTACGAAAATTGTTTGTAAAAATTTTTTGTAAAATTTTATTCGAAAATTTTTGGGAAGAGTACAATAGCCCGTTCAGGCTGTCACAAAATTAAGTCATTTCGTGATTTTGGCCGAAATCAAGTTGAAATTACGTTATTTCGCATAACTTTTTACCATTGCTCAAATTAACTCTTTCTACTTAATTTCGCCGAAATTAACTTGAAATTACGATAAACAACGCTAGTTTTGTAGAAAAAGCTTCTTTTTTGCAACCATGACCATATTTACAACCTTGAAAGTGCGTTTTGTTTGAAAAAATTAAAATTAAAAGCCAAATATGCATACATAATTGTACGTTCATTTTGTCGTAGAGTTGTTTTTAATAATCCTGTATATTTCAAATCAATACCAAAGTGTTGTGCGAAAGCGTTTTACAAAAGAAATAAATTATACAAATGTAACTAAACGTTATCGCTGTTTGCGAAATTAACTCAAATGTCAAAAATTTTAAATTTTCTTCGTAATTTCACGTTGAAATTACTTAATTTCGTGGCAGCCTGAACGGGTAGTAAAATAACTTATGTAACACTCATGATTTTCATCTTCATAGAAATATTGAAATTTTTTTTAACATTTTGAAAATTGTTTGTAAAAATTTTTCCAAATATTTTTAAAATTTTATTCGAAATTTTTTTGGAAAATTAAAAAAAACAATTTTGGAACATTTTTTTAAATATCTTTTTGAAAATGTTTTGCAAATATAGCAACGAAAGATACTTTTGTTTATTTGTTTTCTTCCAACATTCGTTTTTAGATAACACTAATCTAGTATCAAACCTAACTTTGTTGTGTAAACATGATTGCTAGCGATTTTTAATATTGAATATTTGAAATTTTATTAGTCGAACTATTTATTTTGCATGCAGATGAAATTTGAGGTCAAGCTTAAGTTTGTTTTATTCTCTCTAAGAAAGAATAAATTAAATTACAAATTAGTGATAATATTAAAGGAAAATTGGGAAAATTAAATTTTAAACTCCGGCAGAGCGGAATGCACATTTTCTAGACAGCTACGTCCGTCATCAGCACTCTTCGTATCTATCTACTTTGGTAGTGTTTAGTTGTAAGCGTCATCAATTTAAGCAACCAAACTCAGATAAAGGAATACGAGATAACTGTATTCAATCATAAATCGTCAGTTGGTGAGAACGAAGTCTACCACTACCTAAAGCTTCCCTCTTGTTTTAATATTTTTACTTTTAATATTAACCACCTTATATTTGTTGTTGCATCAACTACCCTTCGGTTAGCAACATCGTTTTTAGTTAATACGAATCTAGTACCAAACCTAACTTTGTTGGGTAAACAAGATTGCGCGGTGCTTTGCGATTTTTAATATTGAATATTTGAAATTTTATTAGTCGACCTATTTATTTTGCATACAGATGAAATTTGAAGTCAAGCTTAAGTTCGTTTTATTCTCTCTAAGAAAGAATAAATTCTATTACAAATTAGGGTGGTTAATAAAGGGTGGTTAAATTTTAAGGGCCGACGTTTATTTTGAATAAACCACAAATTATTTAGGAAATTATTGTCTTTTTTTTTGATAATATTTGTATGGTTCAATTATGTGCATTGTGTCGTTAGCTGTGTGTAGGATTTGGGATTTCCCGGACTTTTTTAATTCCCGGGAAATGGGGAAAAAAATATTCGCATTCCCGGGAAAAACAGCACTTAAATAAAATAACTTTATTTACCGAAACAGTATTTAAAAATTCATAGTTTTGTTAGTATTAACAGTTTATAAAACTTAAAAACAGTTCAGATGACAAAAATAGTAAGATATAATAAATGAAAAAACTAATTATTTATGCTTACGTTCTTAATTATAAAGAGATAAAGAAAAATTAGACACCAGCAGAGTAGAACGTATTTGCTAGAGAGCTACGTCAGTCATCAGCACTCTTCAATAATTATTTTTTTAGAAAATATGATTTTAGAACTGTTAGTGCGTTTAACGAATCACTGGACATTCTTTTCCTTGTTTTTGTTGCTAAAGTCTCTCTTTAAAAGTTGGTTCCATCAAGTTAACAACACAACTACTAGTTGACGGTTCCACAGATTCAAGTGGCTTGAATAATCTCTTGAACAATTTTGCTGAATAAAGTTTTATGACATTTTTAAGCAGATTAGCAATTTCAACACTTTCTAAATACTTAAATATATTATTATTCTTTTCAACCATCGTTTTTGAAAGAGTCGAATTAATAGCCAAAAGCTACTCGTGGAGGGTTTGAATAATAAAATGTGCTATTAACAAATTTATGCCCCTGCGGCTCAAGGCCTCTACTGCAACTTTAATGGGATTTAAAACGGCCACTAAGTTTTCAAAAATCTAAACAAATTCTGAAACCCATAACTCTGCGCAATGGAAATCTTTCAGGCTTTTTAAATTGCGTTCTTAGATATAAGAAACGATTGAATCATTTCAACCATACTTATCTTGTTTTTACATCATCATGAATTAAACGCGACTCTTTGCCATATTTGTGTTTCTTATATTTCTCGAGACAAGCTAGAGGATTTTTTCAAATAGTTTTACAATTTGTCTTGCACGATCTAAAACATATTTTTAAAGTTTCTAAAAATGATACAATTTTAAGAATGCTTGTTTTATATAGCAGAATAACGATCAAATATTTGTGTGATAGCTAAAGAAATGCTTATTTAAAAATAAGAACCACCGAATTTTCTTTAAAGTACTTATGATTTTAAATTTCACGTTTCCCGGAAAATTACCAAAAATTTTCCCGGGAATTCTCGGGCGGGTATTCCCGTTTCCCGATCCCTAGCTATGTGGCAAATGGCACCGTCCTGTTGAAACTACATATCGTCCACATACATATCTTCCAATTCGGGCCATAAACAGTTAACAGTAACTGCCTGACTGGCCTCATTTGGGAACAAAATACGTCCAGATGATGCCACTTTTTGCGCACTATCGTTGGCCGAAATTGGTTAGCTTTCTTCCATTTCTTTTAATTATATAAATCTTTAATCAAATTGTAATATTGTGGAAATTTATTCTTGAACATATTGTAAAACTAATAAACTAAAGGGCTTAAATCTAGTTTAGTAAGCTGACCAATTTAAAAATAAATATTATATAGGGTGATAGAGAATAAAAAATAATAAAAAAAGTGAAATAAAAAAATTGGCGGTCGCCCTCATTTAACAAGTTATGGGCCTCTGAAATTTTCATATGAAACTGTGATTGTGTACTACATTTTTGAACAACTTAAAACTTTTGGAAATATCAATCAGGTGGTGCTAAAATTTAAAAAAAAACTAACCCATTGAGAACCGATGACATTTTTTGACGAAAATTTATGCATATTATGTAGGAAAATTTTAGTAAGCGAAGCCGGTGTTGGTTATACCATTGAGGAGAAAACCTTTGCGCCCGGCCAGAGGCCGGATATGCAGGAAACCTTTAGCAAGCGAAGCCGGTGTTGGTCATACTATAGAGGAGAAAATCCTTGCGCCCGGCCGAAGGCCTTCTATGCAGGAAACCTTTAGTAAGCGACGCCGGTGTTGGTTATACCATAGAGGAGGAAATCTTTGCGTCCGGATTAAGGCCTGCTATGCAGGAAACCTTTAGTAAGCGAAGTCGGTGTTGGTCATACCATAGAGGAGAAAATAATTGCGACCGGCCGGAGGCCGGCTATGCAGGAAACCTTTAGTAAGCGAAGCCGGTGTTGGTAATACCATAGAGGAGAAAAACCTTGAGCACGGCCGAAGGCCGGCTATACAGGAAACTTTAGTAAGCGAAGCCGGTTTTGGTCATACCATAGAGGAGAAAATCCTTGCGCCCGGCCGAAGGCCGTCTATGCAGGAAACCTTTAGTAAGCGAAGCCGGTGTTGGTCATACCATAGAGGAGAATATGCTTGCGCCCGGCCAAAGGCCGGCTATTCACAAAAATATCATAAAACGAAGTCGGTGTTGGTTTTCGATTTGAGAATTTTATTTGTTGTATTATTTTTTTATTCATAAATTTAAACGATTTTTATCACATTTTTTATTACTATACTTAATAGCGTAAACCTTTTCTAAATAAAAAAAAAAATGCTTTAGCTCTTAATGGGTTATTTTTTTATAAAATTTTAGCATCACCTGATAGATATTTCCAAAAGCTCTAAAATGATACCCATATTGATTTAATTTGTTCAAAAATGTAGTGAAAATCATAGTTTCATATGAAAAGTTCAGAGGCCCATAACTCGGAAAATAAGGGCGACCGCCAAATTTTTTATTTTAAATTTTTTTTATTATTTTTTAATTTTCTATCACCGTTTATAATTTTTTTTAATGGCCAAGCTTCACTAAACTAAATTTGTTCCATTGCTAGACTTCTTGTGTCTTGTCCAGTTCTTGTGGTTCCTTTTTGGTGAAAACAGCCCTTTAGAAGCCATCCTCATCGTCTCCATATTTTTAAATTGATTTAGTCTGAAATTGAGAAATGTCCAATTAAATGCAAACAAAAACTTGACGTTTAGGTGTGGTTCACATTCAACATCGGCCCTTAAAATTTAACCACCCGATATTAAAGAAAAATGGGGAAAATTTTATTAGTCGAACTATTTATTTTGCATACAGATGAAATTTTAAGTCAAGCTTAAGTTCTTTTTATTCTCTCTAAGAAAGAATAAATTAAATTACAAATTAGGTGATAATAAAGGGCGGTTAAGTTTTAAACGGCCGATGTTTATTTTGGATAAAACACAAATTATTTATGAAATTATTGTCATTTTTTTAAAATAATATTTGTATGGTTCAATTACACTATGCGACAGTCATAGTGAAAGAAACGGGAAAGTTATATCGGTAAAAAAGTAGTTATACGTGTACAGGCGTTTCGCTGGGTCACGTCTAGGAATCGAGATATATCGATTTGAAGTTAGTAACTATCATATAGGGGAAATTGTCACCTTTGGTGGTCTTTTTTTTTGACATAACTCGAGAACCACTAGGACACGTATAATTTTTTTTGAGTAAACATGATTGCGCGGTGTTCTGCGATTTTTAATATTGAATATTTGAAATTTTACTAGTCGAACTATTAATTTTGCATTCAGATGAAATTTGAGATCAAGCTTAAGTTTTTTTTATTCTCTCTAAGAAAGAATAAATTAAAATACTTATTAGGTGATAATAAAGGGTGGTTAAGTTTTAAACGGCCGATGTTTATTTTGAATAAAACACAAATTATTTAGGAAATTATTGTCATTTTTTTAAAATAATATTTGTATGGTTCAATTACACTATGCTACAGTCATAGTGAAAGAAACGGGAAAGTTATATCGGTAAAAAAGAAGTTATACGTGTCCAGGCGTTTCGCTGGGTCACGTCTAGGAATCGAGATATATCGATTTGAAGTTAGTAACTATCATATAGGGGAAATTGTCACCTTTGGTGGTCTTTTTTTTACATTAAGAACCACTAGGACACGTATAACTTCTTTTTTAACGATATAACTTTCCCGTTGGTTTCATCCCATCCCAATCACTGACCCCTACCATTTGTTTCACAGTGTTATGTATGGAACAAAATATCGGCCAAATGGCCGCCGCGACCTCGGCGGCACTCCTCCATCCGATGCTCTAAATTTTCGATGACGCTGAGGCATAATTGAGGCTTTATGCCAATAATGAGCCGAATTATCTCATCCTTTAGCTCTTGAATTGTTGCTGGCTTATCGACGTACATCTTTTCTTTCAAATAACCCCAAAGTCGAACGGTGTCAAATTACATCATCTTGACGGCTAATTTATATCGCCACCAGGTGAGATAACACGGCCGTTGAGTTTGTCGCGCAAAAGAGCCATTGTTTCGTTAGCTGTGTGTAGGGTTTGGGATTTCCCGGACTTTTTCAATTCCCGAGAAACGGGGAAAAAATATTCGCATTCCCGGGAATTCCCGAGAAAAACAGCTCTTAAATAAAATAACTTTATTTACCGAAACAGTATTTAAAAATTAATAGTTTTATTAGTATTAACAGTATATAAAACTTAAAAACAGTTCAGGTGACAAAAATAGTAAGATATAATAAATGAATAAATTAATTATTTAGGCTTAAGTTCTTAATTATAAAGAGATAAAGAAAAATTAGACACCAGCAGAGTAGAATGAATTTGCTAGAGAGCTGCGTGCGTCATCAGCACTCTTCAATAATTATTTTTTTTAGAAAATATGATTTTAGAACTGTTAGTGCGTTTAACGAATCACTGGACATTTTTATCATCCCTTCGTTAGAGGATTTTTGCAAATAGTTTTACAAATTGCCTTGCACGATCTAAAACATATTTTTAAGTTTCTAAAAATGATACAATTTTAAAAATGCTTGTTTTATATAGCAGAATAACGATCAAGTATTTGTGTGATAGCAAAAGAAATGCTTATTTAAAAATAAGAGCCACCGAATTTTCTTTAAAGTACTCATGATTTTAAATTTCCCTTTTCCCGGGAAATTACAAAAAATTTTCCCGGGAAATTGTTTATAGCTTTTCCCGGGAATTCTCGGGCGGAAATTCCCGTTTCCCATACCCTAGCTGTGTGGCAAGTGGCGCCGTCCTGTTGAAACCAAATATCGTCCACATCCATATCTTCCAATTCGGGCCATAAAAAGTTTACAGTAACTGCCTGACTGGCCTCATTTGGGAACAAACTACGGCCAGATGATGCCACCAGCCCAAAAACCGCACCAAACAGTCACTCTTTGTGGGTGAATTGGTTTTTTGACAATAACTCTTGGGTAATCATTCGCCCAATTGCGGCAATTCTGCTTATTGACGAATCCACTGAGATGAAAATGTGCCTTATCGCTGAACATGATTTTTTTCAAAAATTGATAATCCATCGTTGCCAGTTTTTGCCACAATTCTGACCATTCACGTCGTTTGGAATGATCAAGAGGCTTTAGTTCTTGAGTCAATTGCACCTTGTAAGCGTGTAAATGCAAGTCTTTATGCATAAGGTTCATCAACGACGAGCGTAAGAGGTGCAATTGCACCTCTGGCCACAACGACGAGTTGAGAAGGACGGCTCTTCAGCCACACTATCGCGAACAGCAGCAATATTTTCTGCAGTACGAGCATGCACTGGTGTTTTCACATCTCCTTCGGACCCGGTTTGCTCAAATTTTTGCCGATTTGTACGATTAAATGCACCGAAAATTTCACGAAGTGCACGATATGCATTTTGATTTAAACGCCCATTTTCATAATAAGCTTGAATAAATTTAACGTGTTGCTCGATTGTGTATCTTTCCATAGTTCAAATTTGTTTATGGTTGAGAGTGATGCCAAAGCTAGTGGAAGTTTTTGACGTCTATCATCAATTGCCGCTTATTCATCATCCTCGGCTTTATATATTTTTTATCGTAGTGAAAGTCGCCCTTTTTGATTTAATTATTTTTTGTATTTTTGCTTAATAACTTTTTACGCCATATTGATTAGCTTTTTACATTTTTTTAATTTTATAAATCTTTAATCAAATTGTAATATTGTGGAAATTTATTCTTGAAGATTTTGTAAAACTAATAAATTAAAGGGCTTAAATCTAGTTTAGTGAAGCTGACCAATTAAAAAAAAGTATACAGGGTGATAGAGAATAAAAAATAATAAAAAAATTGGCGGTCGCCCTTATTTTACGAGTTATGGGCCTCTGAACTTTTCATATGAAACTGTGATGTTGTACTACATTTTTGAACAAATTAGGGTATCAACTTAAAACTTTTGGAAATATCTATCAGGTGGTGCTAAGATTAAAAAAAAAACTAACCTATTAAGAACTGATGACATTTTTTGACGAAAATTTATGCATATTACGTAGGAAAGCGAAGCCGGTGTTGGTCATACCATAGAGGAGAAAATCCCTGAGTCCAGAAAAACTTAAGTAAGCAAAGCCTTTAGTAAGCAAAGGTTTTCTCTTCCATAGAGGAGAAAATCTTTGCGCCCGTTCGAAGGCCGTCTATGCAGGAAACCTTTAGTAAGCGAAGCCGGTGTTGGTCATACCAAACCAGAGAAAGCTGTTAAAACTAGTTACAATGAGAATGGATTGGTGTTTTGAACTGCAAAAAATAACATTGTTTAACATTAGTAAATACAAAAGTGTTTAATTTTGAATGAGATAACCAAATTTTAATTTAAGTTTTTTGTTAAGATTAAGTTAAAAAGTAGCAAAAAATGGTAGCATGTGAATATTGTATGGTTGTGAAAATTCAATACAAAAAGTTTTTGTACAATATTAAGTTAATGTATAATTAAATTAGTTTTCTTATGATTCTTAGAATTAAGAAAATCATGAATTGTAACATATGTTTGTGCAGGTTGTGAAAATTCGGTACAAGCGGTTCTTATGAAAAAAATTTACCATATGCATTAACAATGGTAATAAGTAGAGAAATCACACATTACAATAGCGCTTGTTTAGAAATGCCCATTACTGTTATAAGATCCTTATGTGTAAAGTTTTGTTTTTCAACCCTAATTACGTTAATTTATTTTTCATTCTGAACTTTTAAATCTAGTTTCGTATTTTCCAATTTAATAATATGCAAAAAAACTATTCATGCATGCGTACTACGGGTGAAAATAAAATAAATAAATGTAACGTTTATTGCTTTAAAATTGTTAAATGAAAGCGTGATTTATATTAATCTAATACAAAAACTAATAAAAAATATTTTTTATATTTAAATAACAAATATTATTTGAAACTGACAACATTTTTGGTTACGGTTAAATATTTTCAGTGTACTTATTTTATTACACAATGCGACATAAACCTGCTTTGTTGAAAATTGGTATGCTACTGATTAAAAATTTTATATGTTTTGTTCTCTTTGTTAGAGTCTCGTTGAGACTATGGGTCTTTATGGTCATACCATAGATGAGAAAATACGAAGTCGGTGTTGGTCATACCATAGAGGAGAAAATACTTGCGCCCGGCCAAAGGCCCGCTATTCTTAAAAATATCATAAACTAAAGTCGGTGTTGGTGTTCGATTTGAGAATTTTATTTGTTGTTTTATTTTTGTTTATTCATCAATTTAATCGATTTTTATCACATTTTTTATTACGTATTACTGTACTTAATAGCGTAAACCTTTTAAAAATCAAAAAATGCTGTAGCATCACCTGATGGAATTTCCAAAAGCTTTAAAATGATACCCATATTGACATAATTTGTTCAAAAAAGTAGTGTAAAATCATAGTTTCATATGAAAAGGTCAGAGGCCCATAACTCGGAAAATAAGGGCGACCACCAAATTTTTTATTTTACATTTATTTTAATATTTTTTAATTCTCTATTACCCTGTATAATTTTTTTAATGGTCAAGCTTCACTAAACTAGATTTGTTCCATTGCTAGACTTCTTGTGTCTTGCCCAGTTCTTGGGGTTCCTTTTTGGTGAAAACAGCCGTTTAGAAGCCATCCTCATCGTCTCCATATTTTTAAATTGATTTAGTCTGAAATTGAGAAATGTCCAATTAAATGCAAACAAAAACTTGACGTTTAGGTGTGGTTCACATTCAACATCGGCCCTTAAAATTTAACCACGCGATATTAAAGAAAAATGGGGAAAATTTTATTAGTCGAACTATTTATTTTGCATACAGATGAAATTTGAAGTCAAGCTTAAGTTCGTTTTATTCTCTCTAAAAAAGAATAAATTAAATTACAAATTAGGTGATAATATTAAAGAAAAATTGGGAAAATTTAATTTTAGACACCAGCAGAGCGGAATGCATATTTTCTAGACAGCTGCGTCCGTCATCAGCACTATTCGTATCTATCTACTTTGGATAGTTCTTAGTTGTAACCAACCGAACTCAGATAAAGGAACACGAGAAAACTGAATTCAATCATCAAACGTCAGTTGGTAAGAACAAAGTCTACCACTACCTAAAGTTTCCCTCTTGTTTTAATATTTTTACTTTTGATATTTACCAACTTATATTTGTTGTTGCTTCAGCCAACCATCGGTTAGCACTGAAAGCCATTTTTATTTGCCAACATTCGTTTTCTCTGGTATCAAACCTAACTTTGTTGGCTTAACATGATTCCGCGGTGCTTTGCGATTTTTAATATTGAATATTTGAAATTTTATTAGTCGAACTATTTATTTTGCATGCAGATGAAATTTGAGATCAAGGTTAATTCATTTTATTCTCTCTAAGAAAGAATAAATTAAATTACTTACTAGGTGATATTAAAGAAAAATTTGGGAAAATTAAATTTTAGACACTTTGGGTAGTGTTTAGTTGTAAGCATCATCTATTTAACCAACCAAACTCAGATAAAGGAATACGAGAAAACTGTATTCAATCATCAATCGTCAGTTAGTGAGAACGAAGTCTACCACTACCTAAAGCTTCCCTCTTGTTTTAATATTTTTACTTCTAATATTTACCACCATATATTTGTTTTTGCTTCAGCTAACCTTCGGTTAGCAATGAAAACTACTTTTGTTTATTTCTTTTCTTCCAACATTTGTTTTTAGTTAATACTAATCTGGTATCAAACCTTACTTTGTTGGGTAAACATGAACCAATAGTTGCATGCAGATGAAATTTGGATCAAGCTTAAGTTCGTTTTATTCTCTCTAAGAAAGAATAAATTAAATTACCTTTTAGGTGATATTAAAGAAAAATTGGGAAAATTAAATTTTAGACACCCGCAGTGCGGAATGTACCTTTCCTAGACAGCTACATACGTCCGTCATCAGCACTCTTCGTATCTGTCTACTTTGGGTAGTGTTTAGTTGTAAGCATCATCTATTTAACCAACCAAACTCAGATAAAGGAATACGAGAAAACTGTATTCAATCATCAATCGTCAGTTGGTGAGAACGAAGTCTACCACTACCTAAAGCTTCCCTCTTGTTTAAATATTTTTACTTTTAACATTTACCATCTTATATTTGTTGTTACTTTGGGCAACCTTCGTTTAGCAATGAAAGCTTCTTTTGTTTATTTGTTTTCTTCGAACATTCGTTTTAAGGCCGAGGCACATAGAATCCGTCATACGTTATACGTTGTCTTTTTCAACGTAGAAAAATGTTGAAATACAGGTTTTCTAATGAGTGTTGTCACAATCAGTATGTCTCCGTCAACGCAGAGA